>OZ025220.1:6909619-6927119 GCA_964019055.1 Anthopleura xanthogrammica
CATTTTTAAATGTTACGGCATGTCGTACTGTGTACGTGCTGTAAGTCAGTACCGTATGTTTCTCACTCATACGATAACAATTCTTTTGGGAAGCCACTTCAGTGTTACGGCATGTCGTACCGTGTACGTGCTGTAAGCCAGTACCACACTTTTCCCACTCAAGTGAAAAGCCATTCCAATGGAAAACCATTTCAAGTTCGTTTCCCAATCACAAAAAAAAAAACAACTCATATTTAAATCGTTTACCTTTAAATTTTCTGATGTCCTCAACTTTCGGGTGACTTATTGTTTTCTTAATGCAAAACAAATATAATTTTACTCCATCAAATAATGACTCAATAACACGCATGTAATTTAAAAAACACTGACAACCATTGTTTAAATGCCACGCTTTGCAATGCGTGAAATTTTTCTCGTGATTAAAATGATATCATTAATCAATATCGAACCAGGTGATATTGAATCTAGGCGCTCAATGCATTGTTTGTCACAGCGAAAATTTCTATGTGTTTTCTATTATCTCTTGTCAAAATAAAATATTTTCCACCAACAACGACGAGATATACTATTTCTAAAGGCATTTAGTGTATCTTTTCATGAATGAGTTTTATTTTCTTCATTTTCGAGCAAAAGCTGTTGTTTATCGAACCGTTGAAAACCTGGAACTTGGAAATATCGAGCAATAAACAAAATGTTCTCTGATTGGCTAATTCGTTCTTCCTGAGAGAAGCGAAATCCCCTGGAATGCATCTTGGAATTAAAATCGTTAAAGCATACGAGATACGAAAAAAAATAGTGTTCTTTTGAAAAATCCTACTGCTTCGAATTCTACCTAATTTGAACTCAGCAGAAAATAAAAATTTTCGTGGGACTTTGCCAGTTCACTAGACACACCGTGCTGACGAGGCCCAATACGGGCCGAAACAGTTGTCCACGGTTTCTAGTTGAACTGGTTCATTTTTCAGTCGACTGGAAGTTGTCAAAGGCCTTACGGCAGTATTCTTCAGTCGCTCGCTTCAAGGCTCGCAACTTATCCATTACGCATATTAGAAAGTAAAAAGGATAAATAATAATAATAATAATAATAATAATAATAATAATAATACAACAATAGCAAAAATATCTTATTTTCACATATTAAAAAAAGGGATCATAGAATAACATATTAGTATTAGTATTTACATTTTCAGCAGGTTTTTTTTCCTGAGACCAAAATATTAATTAACTTAGATTTAATTAAAATAACATTAAGAATTAATGTTAGAAATGTCATCAAAAAATGCGACTTATGATGGGTTGGAATTACTCATTCGTTTAAACAAAGAAATGGATTTATTAGATTGTTGGAATTTACTTGTATTTGATGTTTGAAAACTGGTACCTTGGATCCTGAAAGCGGAATTTTCTTTCTTTCTTTCTTTACTAATATTTAAGTCAGGTAATTTTTGAAGTTTTGGAAAATTTTGAAGAAATTTTGAATTTTTAAAATCTTTAAGCGTGAAAAATTTAATTAAAACTAATAAAATAACACAAATATCTCAAAATTCGATTAGAAAATAGAAAAATGCAAAACAGCTAGTTCTCAAAGACGAGAAAGGACAACCAACAACACAATTTTCGGTTTGTTTGTTATTTTGTATTTTTTTCTAATAATATAAGTACGAGTCGCGACAACGCTTATATTTTCTCTTTTTTTTTTATTAATTGTTTGAAAAGACGTGCATTATTGAGAGGGGAGAGTAACGTCATGTGATGGTCATTCAGTCAGGTAACCTCGCATCTCTCTTCTGATTGGCTAGATTTCTTCTATATTCTTAACTACTTTTCGGTCATCACTACATGTACCCCACTTCCTGCTAATTCTTTATTCAATACAAGGCATTTTGCATCCCTCGATTGGTAAGTTTTGATGTTATTTATTCGAACTAAAAATATAAAATTCATATCAATTTCTAGTAGTTACACAAAAAAATATCTTCAGAAAACTATCCTAATTATCATAATTTACTCGTGTAATTTTGAAAAATACGGAACTGATTAGAGCACGTACACGGTACGACATGCCATAACACTGAAATGGCTTCCCAAATGAATAGTTATCGTATGAGTGAGAAACATACGGTACTGACTTACAGCACATACACGGTACGACATGCCATAACACTGAAATGGCTTCCCAAAAGAATGGTTATCGTATGAGTGAGAAACATACGGTACTGACTTATAGCACGGCTACGGGACGACATGCCATAACGTACATTGAAATGGCTTCCCATTGTCTTCGAGTAATTCATCCAATAACAAATCGTAGTTAGTTCTAAATTTGCCGTATCGTTTCCCAGCTATAAGAAAGCTGCTCTATTGTCAAAATGTATTTTCCTTGATATCGATATCACGCGAAAACCATTGAATTGTTGCCTTGGAACTCAGTCTCATTTCACTCATTTGAGGGGGCCGAAACGTTGCGGTCCTCTACAAATGACCCTCAATCGTGAGAAAAACGAATAAGTATCATTTCAATATTACATTTCCACGAAGAAGAATATTTTTCATTCTGAGATTTTTTTTCTTTCTTTCGTTTCTATTTTATTTCATTTTTTTTTCCATTGTAGCATTGCATTTCTTTGTATCATTCGTTTTCGTGATATAATAGAGTGCATAGCACGTTCATGACGTAACTACCAGGCTAAAACTGTGATTAGCTACTTCAAAGACATGCTAATTACTAGCCTTAAGCACAAGTAAAAAAATAAATTGAAATACCGTAAGTGATGATTTTTTCTATGTTATCAGATACGATGTTTTTGAAAATACATTTCTAAACCGCGAAAACGATGTACTTCTATATGTGGCGAAATGCCTTGTATAGTATCGCGAAACTTTGAGTTAGTTTACCATTGTTATGTAGATGTAAACATCAGTATTGTCATTGTCAAACATCCTTTCCTGACGGTGGGTCAGAGAGAGACCCGAAAGCTTTGAAGTAAAAGTATTTCTAAAGACAACTATGTCGACAAAACATATTCAAACCTTGAATATGGAATTTTACCAAACTTTATCTGCACGTTTTTCCGGCATATCTTCTTCTGTGCTGGCATTAATTACATATAGATATTACAACAAAACCTACACCACACTTCTTTCAAAAGTCGTATATTGAATAACAACATTTTTTTGAAAAAATTAAAGAACGGGATTATTTTTGAATTTTTTTTAGGTTCAAAATGAGGGGTGTTTCATACACAGCAGTTTTCCTGTGTCTTTTGTTGACACTGAACGAGTTTGGACCTGCGCACTTCATGCGTATTGAGTCAAGTGTTCCTAGACTGTCAAAGAGGTCGAATAATAGTTACTTTAGAGAAGAAGGTAAGAATTGATAATCTGCGTATAGAATTCCTTCCCCTTTTGTCCCGCCTTCTTGCCTCCTTGCCTCCTTGCCTCCTTGCCTCCACGTAGTATACATGCTGTAGAGATAATAACACTCAATTAATGATTTATTATTCCATTATTTCAGAGGACGGAGACAATAAAGTTGACGATGAGAAGACCACATCTGACGTCGGAAAGCGCTCAAGTAAAGATTCTGATTAATTGGCCGTTATTTTAAATGATTAAATAATCCCCTCGCCAAAAGCGCTCTGATTGGTTCAAATCTATGCACTTCGAATTCGTAGAAAAGAGCACGTAAGGCAAGGAATTGACGACATCATTTGGACCAATCAGAGCGCAGGTGGCGACTGCGCATGCTCATTTGTGAAAATTTTCGGCAACGCTACTTACGGCACGGTATAGTGTGATGTACAGAGAATGCGCCGGTCTGGGGTTTTGGGTTTGATTTATGTATTCAGAATTACATGTAAGTAGATTTTGTTAGATTTAACTCTTGATTCGAGACTTTACCCCGAGGTTCTCCAATTTTGCAACGTCTGCAAAACCTAAAACTGTCAAATCAGAGGTTGTTTCAGAATTGGATCTGTAAGTTAGCCATGCCCTGACTTAGATCAGCCCAGAGGTTGTTTCAGGGTTCTATCTGTGAGTTAGCCATGCCCTGACTTAGATCAGCCCAGAGGTTGTTTCATGGTTCTATCTGTGAGTTAGCCATGCCCTGACTTAGATCAGCCCAGAGGTTGTTTCAGGGTTCAATATGTGAGTTAGCCATGCCCTGACTTAGATCAGCCCAGAGGTTGTTTCAGGGTTCAATCTGTGAGTTAGATCAAGAGCCCAACGGTTGTTTTCAGAGTTCGAGACAAGTTAGAAAAATCGCTATTAATTGATTTTTATCAAACCCACTCAAAGAGCTAACATTTAACTTCATTTCTTTTAGTCGGATCAGCGATTTTCAAAGCTTTTAGGTTTGGATCCGAATTTTTACCTAAAGTCGCGACATTAGCTGGGATGATTTCTACATTCTATCTGCTTATCACACAATGTTGTAATGGAAAATGGGAAAATACGTGCTTGTGGACTAAAGAGTCTGAACGTATTCGAAAAGATTTGGATATCACAGCAAGAAAGATTGATGAAATGCAGCTTGAAAGTAAGTGCCCTAGGGTGGATAGCATTACAGCGCGACGCGCAAAAGTATGACCACATTTAATGTATTCGCATACTTCTATGCACGGGATTTTTTACTTTAAACAGACACATTTGATGCCAAACTGTCTGGTTTTACCAAATAAGGCGTGTAAAAACTCGTTTGGCAGCACAAAGCCCGTGGATAGAAGTATGCGAATATATTAAAAGTGGTCATACTTTTGTGCGTCGCGCTGTAAGGGGGATCTTACCTATTTGCCCGCCATGGTTGCTATGGAAAAAGTTTTAATTTAAATTAGTTTTAACCTCATACATAAAACCCATTAGTGAAATGGATCGTTTTCTAATACATGAAATTACATGAAATTTTGGCGACACTTTAATTTCACGATTTTCGAAATTAAAGTGTCGCAAAAAAATAAGTCTCGCGAAAATATAATGACGCGAAAATTAAGTGACACTCCATTTTTGAGAAAGTATAGAATTTAATGACCATTCAAAAGCATGGATAAAAGACGTTGTTACTGAAAGCCAAGCACTAACGCCTATTGATCCTGTACAACAATGAATATTAGAACAAGTATTCTATATGCAAAAGTCAAAACCAAGGAACTAGCGAGTTTTCTAAAGGGATTTGTGCATATTTGGAAACATGAAATCGCGAAATTAAATTCATCAAGAATATGAATTTTTCTCAAAATCACCAAAATTTCATGTAATAAGGTATGTTTGATGACGCCATCACTCTTAAAAACAATAGCGCGCATTTGGTTGGTTTAACCCAAAATAAGCAAACTCATAAGCTGTCGTAAATAGAAACAAAGTTAAGCATTATTTTTGGAAAAACGTTGGAAAAGCCAGGCTACCAAGTCAAGTTGAATATTTTAAATCGAAATATTTTCGCCAGAATCGAAATTCCCAACAAAAGTGGGCGGGCACTATATTATGCAAAATTAGAATCATGCAAAATAAATGCCAATCATTCTTATGCACCTTTCCGTAGTCTTCCCACAATCCCTTATGATCCCAGCGCGAGCTCGAGGTCAGGGTAAAATTTGCATATTTTTTATACATTTTTATGTAAATTTTACCCTGACCTCGAGCTCGTGCTGGGATCATAAGGGATTGTGGGAAGACTACGGAAAGGTGCATTGTCTTATCTCAATCGTAATTGTTTCATACATCACAGCTTAGCATTGAGCAATATGGCGGTTCGAAAGAAGATGATTAAGGTTTCTACGCTGCTTTCAACTCTTTATCTACAGCAAATATTTTGCCAGCAAACATTCTGATTTATTATTTTTATTAAAGCTTGCAAGTTAGTTGTTTAACTTCTAAGTCGTGTAGCTATTGTAGTTAAATATTTTGTAAGATATCGAGGAATTAAAACTCTAGGTCCATACATTTTCTGTTAATTTGAGAACTGTAAGTATAGGATTACTCCGTAAGAGTAACGCCGGTAATACGCATGTCCGTTCGGAATTTCTGGCGATGACCCATGTTTAACTTTGTTCCAATTTATTTTTGGGTCAAACCGACCAAATGCACGCTTTTTTTTAAATTGTTTTATTAAATGTGACGTCATAAATTACGTAAAGAGTGATGACGTCATCACACATAGCAGACAACGATCCATTTCCCTAGCAACCCTGAGTGGTAAATAGGTAAAACCCCCCTTAAGCTTTGGCCGTTGTATCACAGCGGTTGGGCATGCACTCACAACAGAGCTAACTTCTGTGAAAAGTAGGGGTATTATAAATATGAGCGTATTGATAAAAGTATTGTAATTAAAATAGTATTTTAATATTTATCATTTTTTTATACCAGTGGATAATCTTCAAACTAATTTGCTATCTGCCAAAAGCGCCTTCGACGACGTCGTGGTGAGGATGAATAAAATCGGTAAAGCTTCAGGAAAGCTGCTAGAAAAACTGGACCCCCAAATGGAAACAGTACTGAACAAAACCACTGACGAACTGAAGGTAAGGATACCACTACCACTACCACTACCACTACCACTACCACTACCACTACCACTACCACTACCACTACCACTACCACTACCACTACCACTACCACTACCACTACCACTACCACTACCACTACCACTACCACTACCACTACCACTACCACTACCACTACCACTACCACTACCACTACCACTACCACTACCACTACCACTACCACTACCACTACCACTACCACTACCACTACCACTACCACTACCACTACCACTACCACTACCACTACCACTACCACTACCACTACCACTACCACTACCACTACCACTACCACTACCATTGCTGCCACATACACAATAAACCATCGGTTCCTGTTAACATGACCAGTGGTCGGTGATAACATCAGGACTTGTGTTTTTAATATTTCAGTTGTTGATTAAAGAGAAACAAAGAATCGGAGAAAAAGTCAAATACATCGATATAGAAACAAAGTACTTTGGAGCAATGGACGCTGTCCTTGGGCTGGTTGTGCCTGTTTTTACGACTATCATACCAAGTATCCCAAAACTGACCAAGTGGGCAAAGACTCGTATGGGACGTTACAAAGTTTACGAGGTATCTTTTATTGTTATTTATTTATTTTATTTTATTTATTCAATCACAACAGAGCAGCCTGCAACTAGGTGAAGACCCATAGATTTTTTGTAGAAAAACTGTAGAATAGTCCCCTTCACAATTCCCTGCGCCATCTTGAAAGGTAGCCGGGCCTTTGCTTTGAAGCGAGACGAACGGTGACCTTGCAATGATAGAAACATGTGAATAATTGTCCAAGGTGTTAAAAAAGGTCTCTATCATTGTAAGCTTACCGTTCGTCTCGCTTCGATGCAAAGGCCCGGCTACCTTTCAAGATGGCGCAGAGAATTGTGAAGAGGACCATAATTTCTTTTAGCGAGTATGGGATTTGGCTTTGAAAACATATAGACAGGCTTAGAAAAAAGAAATTGGTATGGGCTTACTCACTCTGTTGCTCTTCTTTTTGAGCGATCCATCGTCTTTTATTTGTTTGTTTATCATATAGCTTGACCACTCCGTTGACGCCAAAGCCATCCAAGCGCCAGAAATCAGTGATGCAAAATACCAATCTAGTAAGAGCTGGTTTGGTAAACAGTTAAAGGGAATCACTTTCAGGATCGATAGCACTAAGTTCGAGCTTAAAACAAAGTACAGCAAAGCTTACAAAACGTTCGAGCGAGTGAAGGACTACTTTGGCGTAGTGTTTGGTTACGCCAGCACAGGTAAGGACACAGGGAGCCCATTAGGTTCAGGATTATAAAAAAGAGCGTTGTCACAGACTATATACAGTGATATCTGGTATCAAATTTAAGAAAGTAATGTCATCCAATCAGAATCGAGAAAATTTGCAAAACTACTTCTTCGCTAGTTTGTTTAGGTATTGTTTAGGATTTGTGCTCCAGATATATTCTGTAGTACGGGTATAAATTCCATGGCTCCGTTATTCCCTGACAACTGACAGCTGAGAAACCATCCAGACCCTCATACATTTTCTGTCCTTTATGAAGGACACTTTGCTCGCAGCTTGCACAATGTTTATAAACGTTTGAAACACAGAAAGGTTTTAGTGGATTTCCCTAACATAGAGAATATTTTGCCAAGCCTTCAAAGGTCCCTGGAACAAGGTTGTCTTTACTCTGTTGTAACTGATTGAATGCCAATTTCTCGAATAGCATATTCAATTTATTCAATTACCAAGAAGTTCGAAAGATGCGACAATGCATATGAACAAGCTGAGAAGGGCGTCAAAGAAATGAGAAAAGCCAAGAAGAAGATGAATGAGATATACATTGCTACTAACGAGGCTAGAGAACAAATGTATGAGGTGAGTGACTCTTTCGCCTCGTTCATCTTAATGTTTATCTAATAAGACCCTATAAAAAAATAATATTTTTTGAAAATAAATTTGAACAATTATCACGACATGCGCAAGCGCATTTGGTCTTTTACGGTTAGTTAACCCCTTTATATTTGGACAGAACAAAACATTCAGGTATTCTTAAAGTAATATCTGTGCTTGCGTAAGTCGTTATGCTTATGCTTGCGTCGCTAGTGTGATAATTGTTCAAATTTATTTTCAAAAAATATAGATTTTTTATAGGGTCTTATTAGATAAACATTACATTACGAAATTTTCTAATTTCTCACATTAGTACTGCAATCACAAAATCTAATAAATCTAATAAAAGAAAATAAAGTGATTTATCATTCAAATTATTTTTTCCGTCATTTTGATTGGCCGAGATAACTGCAAATAACTGCCTACAAATAACGGTCTGCTCATGCGCATTACGGTGCAAAGCCATCTTGCTGCAAATAACGGTCTGCTCATGCGCAGTAACGCTGCATTTGACAATGGCTCGCTTCCCTGAAAAAAAATGAGCTGACTTCTTTGTTATTGTTTGACTCGTGTGCACTGCCCCTCAAAGATTAGAAAAAATAATTTGAATGATAAAACAATTATTGAACTCGGTTATCGCAAAATATCGAGATTTGTTAGTGTCTTGCAAGCAATTATTTGCCTCTGCCTTAGGCATCGGCAAATAATTGCTTGCTCGCCACTAACAAATCACGATATTTTGCTCAACCTCGTCCAATAATTGCTTATTATCCTCAGTCCCGCAATGGCTGATTCAAATAAATGCTACCGATGTATATTGGTGCTGTAGACAGCATAAAGACTGCTTATTTTTCCTCAATGACTTTCGAACCCTGAACGAGAATCCCCCTGCTCGCTGACCTCCAGTGACACAGGCAGCCCAAAACGGTTTTCTTTGTTATTCATGGGCTATATATTTCATAAAACCCGATGAACACGTTAGCAACACGTTGAATTTGGAATGAGGAATTTTTTGCAAAGGTTATATACCGTTACCGAGGTGGCTATGAGATATATCAACCCGAGACGAAGGGACCAAGGTATATAACCACCTTATATCATCTATGGGGAAGTTTCTTAAGCATGGGGTTGATAACTAGATATCAAACTCCTAGGGAGGTTGATAACTAGATATCAACCTGATAAGCCGCCGTTGGGTGAATATGAAGGATAAAGACTGCCAGTGAACAAAAGAAACTGACTCAATGATAATATAATCAACGGTATTCTTTGGGGTTGGGTTGTGGGGAGGAGAATGGGTTGGAGAAAATATTATAGATATATCCTTAGCATGGACATTATATATGATAATATAATCCTCGTTACAAATTCAACGTACCCGATAAGCAGAGCTGCAGAAGCAGTCTTACATGGCATTGCTTATAGTTAACCCCGCCGCATGGTTAGAAAATATTGAGGTTGAAAGTTCATCAGGTAATGATTTTTCAACTTTCATTCAGCTCAATATGGGATGAGTGAAAACAATGAATAATCTACGCATACACACTAAAGCGAGATGCGTTTACATTACTACCCTGTTACCTCTTGGGATATACTGTGTTGTGAAAAATTAAACCTCTTAATATAAATCCATTAATCATATCCATTTTGAAATCATTAGCAAATCCTGCAATCTGATTGGCTACAAAGTGTGCGATTTAAGCATTAATTGCACTATTTTGAATCATTAATTGCATCATTTTGTCAAACAATCACTTTTGAAGCTACATATAACTGTTGAGTATTTTAATATATTAAGTTTCAAAATGGAAATGATTAATAGGTAATAGAACTGAGTGTCTTGCAATTTTGGGCAGAAATCACACACGCTGCGCGGTCGTGCAATTTTGTAATCACTCTTGCGATTTCAGCCCAAATTGCACTCAACTCAGTTCTATTACCATTATTAATTACCTCGAACCTCGGCAATAAGCCTAGTAAGTAAGTAACTCTTACATATTAACGCGCGCAACAAATTTCATTGTTGCAAAGAGTAGGAAGAGCTTGTACTTCTGCAATAAATCGTGCAACCAAAATTTTGTTGCAGAAGATGGTAATACGAGCCACATTCATTCTGCAACGCAAGGCCACAATGTTGCGCAACAAGTTGCACGATTTTGTATTAATGTTTCAATTTTTTTTTTTTTTCCCTTCTTAATAAAGATACGTGATTCGCTGAAAGCCAACCTGACCGACGGAGTGTTTTTGAATGACCTCAAAGAGCTGAAAGACAACCTAGATTTGATCAAACGTGATGGTATAGATCAACAGTTCCTGGACGTCCTTGCCGCTATAGGCAAGTTTATTACAGAGGCTCCAGAGTCCCAAGATAATACCGAGTTTGCACTTCTCATGCGAGAGTTGTACGAAAACCTTTTTCTACTACCACAGTACTACGACTGCTACACTGATAAGGTGGCAGTTATAGGGTAAGTAATATCATGCAAAAACTGTTGTGATGTTTTCCCATTGCAGACCATGTCATTGCCAAGAGCGTCATTTCTAAAATACATATACACCTGTTTCAAAAAAGGTTGTCGCAGCTTAAAGCAAAAAGCGACAAGCAGCAAGGCACGACCACCTGCAAATAATGCTTTGATTAGCTGAAGGTTCATTACAACACTTAATGAATCGATTTAAAGTTGCAGCCTACCACTACAAAACGACTAAAATAATAGTGGGATACAATTTCAGTAACTTAATACTAATTTATAATTTGGCCCACTGTCACTCACACACACTACCACTACATTATATATTCTATGCATACAACTCAACTCACATGTTGATTTTTACGGAGGGAGAAAATACCAGAGAACCTGGAGAAAAAACCCTCGTGGTAGGAGAGAGAACACAATAACAAACAAACTCTCAAAATCAGCCTTAAAGTAAAGAAGTTAAGCCTTTTTCTTCAAAGTTAAGAAAATTGTGTAAAATTGTTCTATAAGCCAATGCCAATGGTTTGTCTTTGTTGTAAGTATATCTTTTCTGATGTTGTTCCTAAAATGCTTTTACCTGAAAACCTCGAACCAATCATCATCATGGGGACACGCGTGAAAAACGTCTGCGCATGCTCTAAGTCCTCATGCAAATTAGTCAAAAGCGTCTTCTTGCTATTGTAAAAATATGCAAATTTAACTTTCACACTTGCCTGAAGAATAGTCTTTACAAAATGCCAAAACTTAAAGGCAGTTCTTGAAACTTAAGGCTAAATCTTTCATATTGCCTTTATTAATACAGTATCTTGGTCTCACAAAAGTATACCCGCGAAAATTTTTGTATACTCGGAGAAAACAAGCATTTATTTTCTCACTAAAACTCTAGTAAATTCTTGGAAAGCGTGCGGAACGGCACGCATGCGCAAACGGTTTTTCACTAGTGTCCATCAGGGGTGAAATACGAAATTTTATTTAGCATATTTGATTTCTTGGATAATTTGGGCATGCTCATATGTAGACTTTGGCGAAGTCCTTCGTCTCCGTATCAGTTCACGCGCGCTATGGACCCCTTGCAGCACGTCGGAATGCAGCCCAATTTGGAGGACAAAACAATAGGTTTCAATTGTTAGGCGATTGAAATTCTTTTGTTTTTTCCTGCTTTGACGTCACATGAAAGGGGTCTATATAAAGCACAGGCAGCCCAACCGGAGTTTTCCAATCCATACATTCACTGCTTTTGTCTACTCCAGCCTCGCCTTGAATCTATTGTTTTGTGGTCAGTCAAGCGAATAATCTGGAAAAGGTCTATTCAAAAGTGACCCTAACGAAGATTTTCATCAACTATGCTCCTTTCCGCAGTCTTCCCACAATCTCTTATGATCCCAGGGCGAGCTAGAGGTCAGGGTAAAATTTGCATAAAAATGTATCAAAAATATGCAAATTTTATCCTGACCTCGAGCTCGCGCTGGGATCATAAGGGATTGTGGGAAGACTGCGGAAAGGAGCATTATTCAAGATTAATCCTTTTTGTTTAGCACTGTTTTACGAAAATGCCAAAGAGGGGATCAAGGTATAAAGGTTCTTAATGAAGATGCAAAGGAAGTTCTAGATCGAGACTGGGAACACTGTGAAAGGCTGATAGGGATGAAACCGGTAACTGATGAATCCCTGGAAGAACTCATAGAAAAAGACTCAGCTAAGAAGCACTATAATAAGATTTGTGAGCTGAATAGCGCTGATAGAAAATCATCCGTATGCATTAACAAGTGCAGCTCAAAGGAGAACGCCGAGAGCACTAATTTAGCCAAAATCTTGAACGTCTCAGTCGATGTGGTAAATATAAACTCATATGTCCAAAATCATTGTCGGGTTCAAAAAATATAGAAAGCCCCTTTTATTTACACTGGCGATTTTGAGATGATTTCATATGCGATTATTGAAGCGATTTTTGCGGCGATTTGGGTCATAGTCAAAAATGGTAAAGAATAAATTAAACTTGTTGAGTTTTACTCAGGACACCAAGATGATCTGGGCAAATGTCTCTTTAGAAGCATAAGACAACATATATTATATTTTCAAAAATCGCCACAGAAATCGCAGCAAAAATCGCCAGCGTAAACTGGCCTGAACATAGAAGCTGTGACCGGAATGATGCACATTAAAAAAATTCACAATTTGGTAGGGTTACTAGAGTCACACAGAGTAATTTTCATCTTGGCCTTTCTAGATCGAATTATAAGATTTGGAAGCTGATTTTTGCTGAGGGAGGAAAACCGGAGAACCTGGATAAAAACCCTCCAAGCACAGGAGATAACAAACAAACTCTACTCACATACGACTCCGAGCCCGGCGGGACTCGAAACACGCCACCCATGCTTTCCATAAAGTAGGCAAATTTTCTATCTCTTCATTTGTAGCTCAGGCATCTACAACAATGGGTGTTTTCTATTTGTCCAGAAAAGCGGTAATATCGGTTGGAATACAAATGGAAAAGTCCCTTTTTCGGCCGGAATTTACAATGGAATAAAGTGGAACACATTCTAAGCTTGTCCAACCATTCCTGTTGGTACGAATCAACTGGAATTGTCTGAACCATTTGAGAATTTCTCGGAATTTCTCAAGCCCAGTTCTCTAATTCATGACGGAAATTTTCAAGATGGCCGACCATCAGGTGTATAGTCGGTTTGAACTGTTCCATTAGAACCGTTCTTGTCTCGTTTTCATTAACCGGTTTTTCTGGATAAATGGAAAACACCCCAGAGGTGCAGCGAGGACCCAGAATCTGGAGGGGCACGTGGCTGCCCCTCCCTACACCAGTGGCATTGACATCATACATTAAACAAAAGAACGGCTCCATCCGAAAGTTTTAAGGGGGGGGGAGGGGGGGTGGCCGCCCTCCCTTGCTACCCCAACGAAACTTCCATATATCGGTGTTCTCGAGAATCATTCTCTGTCATTTGATTCGAAATTGATATTCGCTTATTTTACTCTCACAGGTTGAAATTCTTCTCAAAGACTGTAAAGTATGCGAGAATGTTAAAAGGAATGTGTGTTATTTAAGAAGAATGGGTGCTCCAGATACAGATCTCCATGAAGACAACTACCCTCAGTTCACATTGAAGGAGATACAAGACATCGTCTGCCCCTGACCAAATTTAACGGTATTTTCAGGTGTAGTGTGTGTGTTTGGGGGGGAAGGGGGTTGGAGATTGTGAAAAACGTTCATAAATTATTATTATTTACGAATCCATCGAGATTCAGTTTTGGTTTGTTTGTGTGAGTTTTGGCCTGTAAATAGTTACTGTGCGCTTCGCTACAGAGGCTTTGCACCACCACGTGATAGCAGCCATAAAATTAAATTCTGACGTCATCTGTGCGCTTCAATACTTTGTATAAACAAAAGTTGTACATTGGATATATTTTTATTACACTTTAAATGACATTCGCTTCTCAAAAGAGTTCCCTTCACAGTTCCCTGCGCCATCTTGAAAAGTAGGAGAATGGGTTGGAGAAATAATTATAGATGTATCCTTAGCGTGGAAATTATATTAAGATTATTTCACAGCGATAAATGGTACCTTTTCTTCTTGTTCTTACAGATATGATGAATGAAAAGAAAAGAAAATGGAATGAAATAAAGCTACACGGAGATACGAGTCGAATGAATGCTAGTGCTAACTAATATTCATTTTTAGAATCAATAAAGGACTTCACTTATAAGTACTGTGTTATTCATTTCTTTGTATCAATTACGAAAACCTTCAAAAAAAAACAATCATATTTTGTCTAACCCTGAAACACCCTCTGGGCTGATGTAAGTTAGGACACAGCTAACTCACAGATCCAGCCCTGGGACAACCTCTGGGCTGATCTAAGTCAGGGCATGGCTAACTCACTGATTGAACCCTGAAACAACCTCTGGGCTGATCTAAGTCAGGGCACAGCTAACTCACTAATTGAACCCCGAAACAACCTCTGGGCTGATCTAAGTCAGGGCACAGCTAACTCACTGATTGAACCCCGAAACAACCTCTGGACTGATCTAAGTCAGGGCACAGCTAACTCACTGATTGAACCCCGAAACAACCTCTGGGCTGATCTAAGTCAGGGCACAGTTAAATCACTGATTGAGCCCCGAAACAACCTCTGGGCTGATCTAAGTCAGGGCACAGTTAAATCACTGATTGAGCCCCGAAACAACCTCTGGGCTGATCTAAAACAGGGCACATGGCTAACTCACAGATCCAGCCTTGGGACAACCTCTGGGCTGATCTAAGTCAGGGCATGGCTAACTCACTGATTGAACCCTGAAACAACCTCTGGACTGATCTAAGTCAGGGCACAGCTAACTCACTGATTGAACCCCGAAACAACCTCTGGACTGATCTAAGTCTGGGCACAGCTAACTCACTGATTGAACCCCGAAACAACCTCTGGGCTGATCTAAGTCAGGGCACAGCTAACTCACAGATTGAGCCCCGAAACAACCTCTGGGCTGATCTAAGTCAGGGCACAGTTAAATCACTGATTGAGCCCCGAAACAACCTCTGGGCTGATCTAAGTCAGGGCACAGTTAAATCACTGATTGAGCCCCGAAACAACCTCTGGGCTGATCTAAGTCAGGGCACAGCTAACTCACAGATCCAACCCTGGAACAACCTCTGGGCTGATCTAGGTCAGGACACAGCTAACTCACAGATTAAACCCTGAAACAACCTCCTGCTTACTAGAAGTGGGCCGAGATCTCGGCTCAGCCTACATTCTTCGTAGAAAAATTTTCTACTGCGCATGCGGAATATTCACTGACCAAAGCAAACGCGGTCAACAAACATTCAAACATGGTGGAAAGTAGCTGTACTGAATAAATTAAAGACAAATTTTTCGTTGGGAGTCAAGGATTGTAGAAGATTATATAATAAGATTATTATATTCGAACGATGTTACTTGTTTTATCCCGGTAAGAGGGCTGCATGGCTTTTCTCAAGATATAAACGACAATAAAATTTCATCTCGGCAAAGCTGCGAGCCATCCCGCTTACCGAGCTGGTCCGCCACCAGAGTAGTGGTATGTACAGGAATTAAGAATTCCTAGAGTCAAAATACAATTAAAGAAAGCAGAAACAAAAACAACACATTAAAAAAAACTATAAAAGAAAAAGTAAAATAAGTACAGGTTTATGAAAAAATTTTATGAAAAAATTTTATGAAAAAATTACATGAAAAAATTACTCGAATTTGATATTGGCTTAGACCAGTTCAAAATCAATCAAAAGAGTTTAATAAGATACAATTAAGTAAAAAATAGAAAATTTAAAACATTCGGATAAAAAAAAAAATACCAACCAAGAGAAGGATTCAAAATACAAAATAGCATAATAAAATTAAAGCAGGTGCAAAACAAAATTAAAGGTATTGTCGTATTAAAATTTAAAAGACACAAACGTCGATCCCGAGTGATTCTATCGTTCTAGTTTTTTATTGCTTGGCTAAACAACAGGTGGATCGCTGGCTATACAAACAGTATTCACTTGGTGCTTAGCTGGTGAAATGACAGACTTAGGGTGACTTATTGTATCCATCATTAGTCAATACAATGAATGGTATACGACGTTTGGATGTAAAAAAACCTGATGGATCCTTCTCAAAATTATCTTTTATGCGAAGCTAACATGGAAATACAAAAGAAATGCCACAAATTCCATCGAGAAAAAGTGTGATTTCTTTTATATCAGTTCCATGTTAACCTCACATCCAAGAGGATTTTGAGAAGGGTCAATGGTCAAGCAAAAGATAAATAAATCACAAGTAAAGTATATAGCAAAATAAAGCCCTTTGTCAATAAACCAAGGAAAAAAGCTGTGAAATTTTTAGGTTTTAGGCCTTTTTTAGCGACAACGTTTATTGAATTAGCTATATACAACTGAAATAGGGCGTTTTTAGATGAAAACCCGGGGGACTCTAATGTGAAAAAGGCGGAGATGCTCGTCGTACCTTTTAGGAGTTAATTTGCGTTATTTGGTACCTTTTATGGTGTTCAAACGAAAAACTAAAATGCTGTAAAATTAGCGTTGTTTGGTACCATTTTGGGATGAAACTTGCGAATTTTTACGACTGCCAGAAAGAGAATTTTGGTACCTTTTAGGAGTCATTTTCAAAATTTTCCGATGACCATCCCGGCCCTTCTAAATAATGGAATCCCCCAGATAAAAATGTAAGACGAAAAAGGAGGGGGAAAAAAACAAAAAATACACAGATTTGCTCAAGCACAAACCTTGGACGAGTACTCAATCAATGTCATGAAATGTGCTGTCATCATGGCGAAGCGTCCAATCAAAAGGCGATCATCAAAACTGGTCATACAATGAAAATATATTACCATGTTAAACGTCAAATCCATTTTTAATTCTTATTACCGCATTAGGTGTGTGTAACCTGTTTTTATCTGGTACTTTTAGGGGAGTTGAAATTTTATCAGTTTGACTAGACGTTTGAGGATCCATAAGATCGTACTGCTCAGCGTTTCACTAGTAAGTATATTCAATAATATAATCTATGTAAGCTAAAATTGGTGAAAAAACTAGCAGTATTTGCAGATTACTCACTACAGTTGTATCGAA
>OZ025220.1:6929619-6942119 GCA_964019055.1 Anthopleura xanthogrammica
TCTGTAGTGTAAATTCATTTAAGACTCACCGGTCGCTTGCCTCAAAGGCCGCGCAGAACCTTGCACTAGCACTGATATCACTAATCCGTGACACAGGAAGCCCAAATAAAAAAGAGGAGCGGAAATGAGGGGCCAGTGTCTGGACTATGATATCACGTGCTCTGTTTCCGCCACGCATTAGATAATAGATATTTAATAAATATAAATAAAAAAATACCCTTTCTTTGGTTAATCCCCTACGCCTATCCCACGCGGAAGTTTTAGAAGGGATCCTACCTTAAAAAAAATAAAAGACGCGCAACGTAGTCTCTGTGATTATATATCTGTTCAAAAAATTATTTTCAAAAATATAGATTTTATTCATTATAAAATAAACATAAATTAAGAATTTCCTAATTTCTTGCATTCCAATCACAATTATATTCATCTCAGCCACTGTACATTTAGCGGACATTAAGTACATTCTCCAGAGCATTTAAATCAGAAGATTATATATTATTTAAAACTACGTTTTTCGCCAGTTTCTTCAGTATGAGGACTGAATACTACGTGATCAATTGCAACTCAATTATCACGGTAAATTCAAAAAAAGAAAATACTGTTTCGCGCTTCTCAAGCCTGGTTCGCACGGCGTCGTAATCGTGGTCATAATCATAACGAGACATAGGAACTATAAGATCATCATCATAATCATAATCATAACGGTCGTCATAAAGAATGGAAATGTTTCCATTTTCTTGTGATTATGACTGACTATGATTGCACGGTTCACACATAAAATAAAGTCATAATCATAGTCATAATCACAAGACGAAAAGATTCCTATCTTTATGACGACCGTTATGATTATGATTATGATTATGATTTGTGGTTTACACGTCTCGTTACGATTATGACTATGATTAGACTGATTTAGCATCAGGACGCGAACATCAAATACGACGGCGCGAGTGCATTTTTTTTCATGCGCGAGCCGTCCTCAACGAGGTTGACGCCCTCAACAGGACGTGAAAATGCTGCAAATGGCGTCCTGTTGAGGACGTCAACCTCGTTGAGGACGGCTCGCGCATGAAAAAAAATGCGCTCGCGCCGTCGTATTTGACGTTCGCGCCCTGATGCTAAATCAGTCTATTATGACTACGACTTCGCAGCCGCGGGAACCAGGCTTGAGTGTAAACTATCGAAAAATTTCAACTGTCCGTCATTATTGAAACAATATTCAATGTGTTTTTGATTGACAGACTCCAGTAATCCGATGTCTGTTGCCATGACAACAAATCCATCCAACTGTACAGCGGTATTCAGCAGGAAAATCATCTACAAAGGTATGTTAGTGAAAGATGCGTATTCTGTTGCTGAAACCATAATCTTGCAAAACAAAAAGCCTTCCATCATCAGTAACCGCAACGTCGACGTAACGACACAAACCAAACTTCTCCTGTTCTTCACCAAACGTACTCAGAAACCTCCCATCCAAAGAATAAATCTGAATACCAAGTCCTTTACAATCACTTACAAGAAGGTTGTTATCACTATCAATCGTAAGGCCACGCGGTCGAAGCTCAACATGAGGGTCGCTCTCTTTCAAGCCTATGTTGTACAAAAACGAGCCATTATCGTCAAATACCTTCACAACGCTTCCATCAGCGTACGACACGAAAAACCGACCGCGGTCGTAAGTTATATAAGCTGGAAACCGACCATTTTCGGTGTTGTTGAAATGCCTAATGAACTTGCCGTTGTCCGAGAAAAGCTTGACTCCTGGAGCTTGTCCTCCGCTACAAACAGCGATGTTGCCTTTCTCCGTCACGCATATTCCCTGTGGGTTTTCTACCTCGTCTTGTCCAAAACCCAAGATGATTTCTTTCTCTTTGGAGTATATTTGTATACGATTATTTTCAGTATCCGACACCAAGAGATTGTTCTCGGAGTCGAAAGTTACCCCCGAGGGCCACCGCATACCGCCTTTTTGGCTACCCACTGAGCCGAATTGACGAATAAACTTAGGCTGTTTTCCGTGGCAGTCATAAAGCTGAATTCTATGGTTACCGCTGTCCGCAACCGCAAGCTCACCGCAGCCGTTCGTTGCTATGGCGCGAGGTTGTTGAAAAAGCTGCTCGTTCCCGCCAGATCCAACAATATCCAAGAGTTTGTATCGTTCGCCAATTTGGAGCCGGAACGGACTTCCCTTCATGTTGTTGTCATTTATTAACACGGTAATATCATGGCTTCCGATAAACTGTGGAATAAAATTCACAATATACCGGCCATCCTTGCGGTCATCAATATCCGCGTTGATAAAAACGTTTCTTGGGTCACGAATTTTGACTGTCACGTTGTCACCTTTTGCGTGACACATTCTTCCAGACGTACTGCCTGTCACGACAGTAAACTGTGACTGATGGTTAGGATGACCTTCATGTAAACCCTTTCCTTCGACTGTAGAGCTTTGTATATCAGTTGGACTCACATGGACTCTACCTAGTTTACTCCTTTGAACCACCTCGTCGACGGTCTTATCAGTAACGTAAGAAATCGTGACAACTTCCGGTGTCTTCATCGACGACTCTTGCGTGACTTTTTCCAATTCGTCGCACCGTCTAGTTACAAATGAAAATGTTTGTAAAATCTCAGAATCTAAATTCCTTTGAAGAACTGAATGAGAAAATTCTATACATTCATTCATCTGGTTCATTTGATTTTCAAATGTCTTTCGCTGTGACAAGAATTTACGGCTGTGTTCTTTGTGAATGTTATCGAGTTTCACCATCATCTGTAGTTCATGACTTTTTAATATCTCGATTAGTGATTCAATTCTCATTTGTATCTGCCGTCTCACCGTGTTTACATTTCTATCTAACAACAGTGCTGCCTCGTTTGCTCTTTTAACTTGTCGCTCACAAATAGGGATCCTAGATTTTAGCTTCTTAATACCTGAAGATAACTGAGGCTTACGAGTTTCCGAGGCTTGGCTGAGCGGTGTGAAAGAATGTCCTTGATGCGTCGAAAGTGCACATTTATGGCAGATACATGTGTTGCAATCGTTACATAGGAGTTCAAACGCCTGTTCCTCGTGGCTCTGTTCGCCACATGTTAGCGGCTTTCGTAATAAACTCCTCACATCGCTAGGTTGAAATTTATTCAAGCGAACAACTCTGTGCTCCTTTAAAATCTTTACCAAGCAATGAGCCTTGAGGCACTCCGTACAGAGGAATTCCCCACAGTGGAAACAATAGCTAACGACGGAGGAATGCTTGTTACAACTCCCACAACTTGCCGACAAATCTTGAGGATTTTCCAACAGTCGTAAATCCAATAAACGTCTATGATACAAAGATGGTGGCAGAGTGTCGGGAGTGTAAGGCTCGGGAAGCTCGACTCCTTTGGGGCATTTTGGACACTGAAGAAAATCCTTTCCTTGGCGATTTCGAACCAAATCTTGCACACATTCAGCACAAAATGAATGTAGACATGGCAATATTTTAGGATTTTTGAAAGGCCTGGAGCAAATTGGGCAGTTGGATTCCTCTTGGGCATCACGAAGCAATGATTCGGTGTCGGTCGAATCATCATTCATTGCCGCCATTTTGTTTAGTGGTGAGACGAGAGGGAGTGGACCTAGCCTTGGGCGGGAGTGACTAGGTGTTCAAGTATCTCACGGAATGATATTGTGCAACAGAGACGGGTTTGTTATTCTGCGGTCTTCCAGCTGGTTAACAGATAAGCTACTATTGATTTCTTTTAATTGTGTAAAAAAAATTAAAAATCAAAACCCAAAAGTCAGCAACAAAGAAGCTATAAAACTAGCCACATAAGCTCAATATTAAGTCATTTAAAGTATTATTCACATAGAGAATTCTTTTTTCAATGTTTTTTTTTTTGTACAAGAAATAATTCGACGTAACGAGTGGCATGACTGCGTGACTCCTTAAGTCACGCAATACAACATTCTTTTATCCAACTGTAAACGTTGAATTTGACATTGATCTTTAAAAAAATTTTCATACAGAATTGAAAATTATATATCAAGTTTCTAATACAATGACTGAATAATGCATCGTTGATTTTATTCTTATTTTAAGGATCACGCGATCCTGGTTTCTATTGATTTCTTTAGAATGATATCGCTAAACCACATCTAATCACAAGCTGTTATCTGTTTTGACTCATACTTCGTATATAGAATATAATTCGTTTTCTAAACGTATGTATAGATCGAACATACACAAAATACGCGCGAAAAAAAATCCCTAAATTTTTAGTACAAATTGCAAGATTTATACGCCAAATCAAGATATAGCGACCAATTTGAATAACTATTGTTCTTGACTGACTAGCCTCTCATACATGTAAAAATGCTTTTATATTTCCACGTGAACACGAGGATAGTCAGTCCAGAACAATAGTTATCCAAATAGGTCGCTATATTTCGATTTGTTGTATACTTTGTGCATTATACGGCTTGCATGGCCATACTTCTTTTTCTTCGTTTTCTTCTTCTTCTAATTTTGAAATAAATTTCCATGTCATGTTTCTGTTCTTCTTAAAAACATAGATAGCTATAAAACATTTCTTCCTAAATAATTCAGTGGGGAGGGACGGGTGGAAATTTGCTATCAAACATGTTAATGACATTTACACGTAAATATGGGACACAGAAAACCATTTGACTGTCAACGAGATAATTCATGTGACATTGCTATGGTAACGAAAGTCATTCAAATGTTAATCATAAGTCACGTGACATTACTAATTGCAAACGTTTCATCAGTGAAAGACTGGTTATGAGGAGAAAGTACTTCTCGGGACGTTACTGGTCGGTAAATAGAGGTTCTTCGCTTAAAGGGGCACTTGGACGAAAACGCCCCAATTTTTGAAAGTCCGAAAAATTCAAATATTTAAGGATAATATGACTGCTCAGTTAAGTTCATGAAAACCAGATGGGCAAAAATTTAGCCTGGGAGCCTCTTGCAATTTTTGAAATTTGGGTTTAAAAACTAAAAGAACAATAGGGTTGAGTAAATGACGTCATTTACTCAAAACTTAAATGTTAAAATAATACACTTATAAATGAAAGCCCCCTTAGTTTTAAAGCTCCCACTCTAAATAGAGATTAGCCGTTTAAGGATTTTTTAAGCTAGCTGGTCGCTTAATAGAGGGTCTATCGTATCACTAAATTATTATTAATGTGCTTGTGTGACGCTTAGAAATAGACCGTGGGTGACCACAAAACATTAGAAAACAAACACTAGAGACTACGATATAATCCTAATGGCAGCTTGCGTGACCGCAGACTACCACACGCGACGCCAACGACAGTACTATATACCCCTTGTTTGTTTGTTTTTGCCTTTATTACAGAATAAGAACTAAAGAAAAAGCCAATTTATTGTAAATATAGTATAGATTATTATAGTATAGATAATTATAGTATAGTATAGATTTAACATCCTCTGTTACGTAGGAAATCCCTTAGTTACCGGTTAACCTATTTACTGACCTTGTCAAAAAATATACGTACTTTCTTATTTCGAATTTTATATTATCCTTTCCTTATTTAAATAGACCCAATATATTTGAAAGTAATGTCATTTCAAGAGAGTTTTAACATCATTGATTTTGTTCGCAAGAACAACACTACTGAAAACAAGTTATAGTACTATTGGTAGCCTGAGTATCAAGGCTCTCCGGTGGGGAGGGGGGAGGCTCCCAGCTTCGAAGGCCTGATACTCAGGCTATACTAGTGGTCAGTAGTTTATCTGCCATACAAGAGGCATGGCACAAATGGAGCAGCCGCTGCGCCTATGAAGTTCTCGGGCTCTTTCGTTTCCGGCTGCAGCTTGTCTAGTCCAGAATTGCGTTTGTTTTGGAGAGATTCTTCCATTTCCTGTAAGGGTTGAGAATAAAATGACATGTAGGTCAAATACTGATTACTAAAAAAGCCTTCAGTTTAATCGAATTCTGGCTAACTAAAAATATTGTACCACAAACAACTACACAGAATTGTTTGAAGAATACTGTTTTCACAGGACAGTAACAGACAATAGAAAAAAATGAATAATTATTTTTTTTACGATCAGAGTTTCAAATTCTGAGGATTTTATTTCTAGGGGGCTAATTTGTTGAGCTTGTGGGACATGGCAACAGTAACTAAGGGGAGTCGGAACCATGAATTAAACATGCTTAAGTTTCATGATTTCTCTTACCTTAATTCGGTCAAATAATAGAATGAACAGATGAAGCAAACACATGATGGACATCAGTAGAGACATCACAAGAAATTCGTTTTGAACACCATACGCTTCGATGACGAAACCGCTGACGAGTGCCCCTGCTGCCATGCCAATGCCCCAGTACACTCCGTGCAAGATACTTTGGATCATCTTGGTAGCTTCTGTTGAATGAAATGAAATATTGTCAGTCTTATGCATTGTGACTCACATTGCTTAATGCTTGGTTGTGTGGGGTAACAGTGGACCAAATTGAATGGGTCTATTGCTTATACAATGCTCAAGGGAATGGCCATGTGGTCTGAAATGGGACAACATTGAGGTGATGCTGAATGGGTCTATTACTTATACAATACTCAAGGGAATAGCCATGTGGTCTGAAATGGGACAACACTGAGCCAAACAGATTGGTTCTATTGTTTATACAGTACTATACAGTACTCAAGGGAATGGCCATGGGGTCTGAAATCAGGGACAACATTGAGCCAAGCTGAATGGGTCTATTGCTTATACAATGCTCAAGGGAATGGTCACACGGTCTGAAATGGGACAACATTGAGGCAAGCTGAATGGTATATTGCCTATACAATGCTCAATAGAATGGTCATGTGGTCTGAAATGAGATAACATTGAGGTAAGCTGAAAGGGTCTATTGCTTGTACAATGCTCAAGGGAATGGTCATGTGGTCTGAAATGGAAGAAGACAATATTCTTGTCCATTTGTACTTCATACAAATTGGAAACGGGGTCATTTTCTGCCTTTCTTAATGGTGAATTGTAAATAAATTCAAGACATTCATTTTAACACTAACCTTCAGGGGCTTGGATATACACAGCAGAAACGGACCACATGCCTCCATAAGTCAGCCCCTGGACCATCTCCATCGGCAGAATGAGCCATGGTTTTTTCAGAGACCCATACATCAGAAAACGAGCTGTGTAGCATGCAAGAGCGATGCAGATTGTTCCTTGATGTCCAAAACCTTGATCAAGGTAAGGTGCCAGGAAATATATCACAACTTCTGATATACTGTGTATCAGGATTATAACGGCAAAGAGGGTTGGTGTACCACCCATGTCTTGCAAAAACCAAAACAGAAATGAAATCTGCAGGCTGTGAGCAAATCCTGTGAAGAATATCGTAAAGAGAAAAAATCCATAACGCGGTGACTTGAAGATCTTGAGAGTCTCAAGAAGTTTGACTTCATTTCCATTGGTCTCGGCTGTATGGAAGTCGAAGAACAGGCTCACAAACACCGTCGCTCCGATTGCAATAAGAAAGATGTAAAAGCAAGGAAGATAGTTTATAGTGTCTGTGTATGGGCAGAATGAGGAGTATGACACCCATACAGCAACTAAGATCGCAGCGAGACCCAAACCGAAGAATCCAAAAAGCCTCTGTGTTCCATAATCACTGTTTGATCCTGCAAGTGATTGGATAACAGCACTATCTGCTATCATAGGCGTTGGTGATGTAATAATCTCTGTAAGGATGACTATTACGATTAATGTTCGTAGAATCCAATAGTTGTACTGTACTCTGAAGTCCTCAGATGGTTTAGGACTCTTGGAAATTTTTCCATCTTGAAATGCTCCAAGGTGCTTTTGTTTCTTAATTAAGTCAATTACTTTTGGCTGAGAGCCGTCATCATTAACGTCCTCGTTCAAGAATGCACTTTGTTGATAATTTCTTTCCTCTTTAGATAATATATTTGAGCTGAAATCTTGAACTTTTTCCTTATTGTTCAACCTTGGGGAATCTATTTCTGAACGTGTTTCTAAATTAGACTGTTTGTACGATTTTTTGTTAACCAAGTATGAGTTTACATTTTTACTTGCCGCATTGCTGTTCTGTCGCAAATCTTCCTTTTTCTTGTCCAAGTCTCTTGATCTTAAATTTATTTTTCTTGTATCACCATTTTCTATATTATCATTCAACTTATATGTTTGAACAAGGTTTCTATTTGTGTACAAACGTTTTCTAGGCGTCGCTTGTCCATTCACTTGTGACCGTTCTGAGGACCCAACAATTCTTCGTAATTCTTTATTTATCTTCTCCTTGGAAGGATCACTTCTTCTTTCATCAAGAATTATCTCATCATAAACATTTCTACGAATTCTTTTCTCATTTAGATAATATTGTGGTTGGGACTCAAGCACTGTATTTCGTAACTCCCATTCTCGCTTTTGAACCAAAGACGAATTCAAAAGATTGGATAAGTTTGTTGAATTTACACTCGGAATAGCTGTGGCGAACGTGTGGTTAGCATCGAGGCCATAGCATGGTATGTCAGAAGTGTAGACGAGAGTTTGTCCATAATATCCAATTAGCCAACCGAAAATTGAAATGAAATACACAGCTTTAGGTCTGCTGTATTTGTCTGTGATCATTTTCCAAAGTGGTAAACAAATTAGCTTTACGGTTGGTCTCAGAGCAAGCAAAATTCCAACCTGTCTTGGAGTAAGCCATAGTTGCTTGTAGTACAAGCTGAAGAATGGAAACAGCGCTCCTAAAGCGGTGTAGAAGAAGAAGTAAAAGAGTTTTGAAACTACAAAACCTCTATCTATTTCTTTTACCTTCCCTATAAGTCTTTTATGAACGCTCTGTTGGTTTGCAGTGTTTTCAGGACTTCTTGGTGGGCTTTCGCTCTCGATTTTCTTATAAGAACTCGGAATCATCTTCGGAAAACTTTAAAGAAACTTCCAACTTCCATTTTTTATCGATCCCATAGCTTTTAAAGCAATTTTTTAGCGATGTTTTTAGCATTTCAATCCATTTTTTTAGAGCCTATAATCCCTGTGAATATGTTGTCCTCATTGTCACAGACAAATGGCTTATATTTGAATATTTAAATGATTTAGAACTAACCTTGTTTCCTGAGAGACAAAAGGAGCAGCCAGGTATGACAGATGTATGCGCAAATATTACAGAAACCACAGGGAGCCCACAAACATTTATCTAAGCAGGCTTTCATGAGTAAATATAAGGGAACATAGTCAAAACAATGGTCCAACTAAAATAACTAAGTTATTTTTCAGAAACGTTGTAGTATACATTTATAAATACGTACAAAATCCATGAGAGTTTACAGGGGAAGCACGGCCGGGTGGCGTAGCGGTGAGAGCGCTCGCCTCTGACCAATGCGACCCGGATTCTTGGAGTCCCGCTGGGCTCGTTGTCGTATGTAAGTAGAGTTGTTTGTTGGTTCTCTCCTTGCTTCGAGGGTTTTCTCCGGGTTCTCTGGTTTTCCTTCCTCCACAAAAATCAACTTCTAAATTTCAATTCCATCTTTGGGTTTTCACCTTCAATCGGCGAATAAATTAATGAGACCCTCATGCTAAATTTGTAATCTCGTGGAAATATTTGCATCATTTGAATCTAGAATTTATTCCCAGATATTAAAAACCCCCCTCCCCATAACCAATGTTTTTTTGCCTAACGATTGATGGCTCCCGATAACAAGTCAATTCAACATTGTACTGAGGGGAGGGGGTTGAAAGATCAAGATTGATTACTGTACGAATTGGACTTCCTGTGTTGTAAGGGTCTCAAGGTATTTTTTCGCCGATCGACCTTTAAGAATCCATTCATGATTGTTCCACGCTGTGATACAACAGCGAAAACTTAGCAGTAGATTTAGATATGCTCTCATAAGTAATAATATGATAATTAGTAATATCTTTCCATGCCTAGACTTTTACAAAACCAAATGTCGGGAGTTTTTTTTCGATAAATTATTTTTATTTATTTTTATTGGTAAAAAAAATCGTATTTTATGCGATTCAAACCCCCTTTAAATAAACAAAAGTGCAATAGTCTTGAAGCAAATTTCATTATTAAAGTAATTTCACCCTTTTCTTTAAAATCATCTTTCCAATGACCCTCTTTAAAGTAATACTTTGGTCGCAATGTTTTTCCACGACAAACCTCCTTGTGAATAAGGTCCGGTTTAGACGTCGAATTCCACATGTGTTGAATGAAATTCAAATGAGCAAAACCTATTGTTCGAATTCGAAAACCACGTGTCATTCGCAGAGTATTATTTCTTTGTTTAACGGTTGCGCATGAGAAAACACATGAATATGGATACAACTCAAACAAAGAATATTATTCTCAAGAGAATGACACGTGGTATGGATGGGGTAACATTACGCCCAAGGTAGAAAGGTCCATTCTCTGTAGCGCTCAGTGCTACCCTCAATTTAGTGTAGAATATTCATCGTTGTTATATGTCGATAATTTGACACCAAAATGAGGCTAAACCTGACTGCTAAGCAATAAAGGATCTATTTAATCGAAAAAATAAAATAAATAGTTTAACGCAGCAAAATATAGTGATTGGGTTTCCTGTGGAGTTATTTACTCTCCTCAATCTCTTCCTCAGCCTTTTTGTCCGGCTCGGTCGACACTGCCATATAGTCATCTCGTCTGCGATAAAAATTGTTCAGTGCAAAGAAAAGTACCAAAATCGCCAGCGAGCAGCCAGCGGCAATTCTAAAAGTCGTGCGCGCGCCGAGCACGTGGACGAGGAATCCACCTAACACGCCGCCAACAGCCATGCCCAGGCCCCAGTACACACCATGGATAATCCCTTGAATAGTTGCTCCATATCCTGTAAAAGGGTCAAAAGTTTGATGAGAAAACTGAGATCGGCGACCATGTTGGATGATGTGCCACCAAGATGGCGACTTCGAAAATCAGGAATATAATTTTGAATAACTTACGAAAGCTTTCTTTCAATAGGCAATGTGCAATGAAGCTCACAAAGCACTCTGGGAAAGTGAGTTCTTTAAAAATCTAACAGGGAAATCAAAGGAACTATCAGAAAAAATTATTCTGTTATTTTGGTCTGCTGAAATCCTTGTATTTCCATAGAAAATGTCGAAGGAAAAATTGTCAGATGAATTTTTAGAGGAGCCAAAAAAGCGTAAGAACTCACTTTCCCATCATGCTTTGTGCTATAATTTCGTGCTCATGCACATTGGCTATTCATTCAAATAAGGGCTTATAACGTATAATTAAGAGGTGCAGATATACGTCCGGTAACCTTTTTTTTTACTATTTTCTTTTTACTTTATTTTTTGTCGCTTTTCTACGTAAACGTTTTGAACAATTATAAATATTCAGTAAAATGTTTATTATAAAATTAATATTAGAACAACTAGAATTTTTCAGAACAAATTTTCTTTCCATTTTCCATTCTACTTTCGTTACCATCTCTACCATTCAATCCAATCTATTTTTCATTTTTTCCTTCAACACAGAATATCACATTTGATTGACGCACAGCAGCACAATATTCACCTTATTTTAAGAGGTATTCATAGTTATCTTGACTCAGCTGCTTGACACTCGTACAGTATTGAAACAGACGGGTCATTCAATATCTATTTTTCACCAACTAATTTTTCCAGTCATAAAATTTATTTTGTTTTTAAATAACATTAAAAAACACAAAGTATTATTTTCAACTCAGTTAGAAAACTCAGCATCAAAATTAAAGCATTTTAAATAAAATAATTGCGAAGGATTTAACAATTAATAATCATGGTACAAGTGAAACGAAAAAAAATATTTTATATTGAGACACTAGCAGAAAATATATTGTCGCTGTGAAATTAAAATAACCACTACAAATTATATGAAACCAGAAAGACAAAAAAATATTAGATATTGAAATATATATTGTTGTCGTGAAAAATACGTAAAAACACCACGTTAAACATGTTGGAAACAGAAGGAAACAGAGTTAAGCCGAGGGAGAGTCTGGAAGCATTTAGAAAACAAAACTACTAACTTTGTTGTAGCTAGGATACGAAAGGAAATGATAAAAAATACAATAGCAATTTCACCAAATAAGACTGAGTGAAAGTATCTAAGTATCAAAGTATCAAAGAAACTAATATTAAAAATAAAAATTAAAAAAAAAGCGAAAAATTATTCTTATTATTTTGAAGTTAGCCAGAAAATAGTGAGAAACAGGGCCATAGCTACGGTGAGGCAAGCGAGGCATTTACCTCGGTAAAATTTCAGATATCATTATTTGTTTAGTTTTCTTTAATTCTTAAAGGATGAAAACAAATTATCTTCTTTTTGTTTGCCAGAATGTGCAAAATTGACATAACTTTAATACAATGAATATGTCGCAAATGCCTCTCAAGACGCTGGAAATCCCATTTCCGAGGGTCTGAATTTCAAAATATTTCGGGGAAGAATGCCCCCAACCCCCTAGTTGCTCCCACCTACAGCTGTGGATTGCCTCGGTAAAC
>OZ025220.1:6947119-6989619 GCA_964019055.1 Anthopleura xanthogrammica
TAATTTCGCTGATGGTTGTCATGGTGATGTGATTTGTGGTCGGTGCATCTTAAAATCTATTAATAAGTACTTTAAAGTCATGAAAAATTTCACTTATTTTATTAGATAATCTATCTATATTTTCTTTACGTATAAATCATTAATAAAATGGTTTTAAACTTGTTCATATTTAATGCTTTTTCCCTAGTTCTATTGGATTAGTTGTTTCTACGAGTATTCAAATTCATCTTATTCAACTTTTTTTGAAAATGAGTCACTGAAGTACTTTTACTAGTTTTAATCAATTATTTATGTCTATTTTCTTTACATATACATATTTTGAAGCTTTTGTAGTTGCATTAAATTTCAGCCCATTCCATATGAGTAAAAAATCGTAAAAAAAAAAACAACAAGAAACCACTTGCTAAAAAAAACAGAAACCACTTGCTATATAAGACTTCTTCTTCTTCTTCTTCTTCTTCTTCTTCTTCTTCTTCTTCTTCTTCTTCTTCTTCTTCTTCTTCTTCTTCTTCTTCTTCTCTCTCTTTCTTTCTCTAGCCTTCCCTTTCATTTCCCTCCCTTTCTATCCCCTTCATCTTCTCTCCTACTGAACAAATTGCAGTTTTGCTCTGTTTACATACGACATTCATGTAAATGTACTCTATAAAATCACCATATTCAATTAAAGTCCAACAAAATCACTGTCTATTAGTTCCGTCTCTCCTGCGCTCATTAAAACTTTTCTTCATGTTATGAAGTTATCCTCTCTCCTCAAAACGAAACTTCAAATCTAAATTCTGAATCGGTCTGCGGAATGAATGAACGAAGAGTCACTCCATGGAGTGATAAAACTGCTGAATCCTTTCAGATCTATTGTGCTACGTTACTAATGATTTGAATAAAGCTAATACAGTCTAGTCTAGGAGTAATAAATCCACCGCCATCATCCAGTCATGCAATGAGACGTGCCATACTAAATCATTTCTTATTGGAATTTTTATGAGTAATTTTCTAATATCAAATTTCATTATGTCAGAATAATAATGAAAATCTTCAAGGGAAGAAGCAAATGAAAATAATAAAAAAACAAAAACCAAATTTAATCAGTGTTTCGAAAAAACGCGTTGGAGACAACATTTTCAAGGAGACTTTCGGTTACCGTGGTAACAGGAATAGTAAAAGAAAGAAACAGTTCTGCATTAACTGTTGCAATTATAACGAGAAGGCTTTGTAATGGATAATAATAAAGATAACAGATGAAAGGAATTGGATTGAAGGGGGAGGTACCCTAAGGGGACAACTTGAATTGATCTTATCCATTTTATGTGGTGTAAAAAGACTGATTAAATATCAAACTTAGACAACAATAGACAGACAGACAGACAGACAGACAGACAGACAGACAGACAGACAGACAGACAGACAGACAGACAGACAGACAGACAGACAGACAGACAGACAGACAGACAGACAGACAGACAGACAGACAGACAGACAGACAGACAGACAGAATGAATGAATGAATTACTTTTATTTATACACGGTAGTTCCATAAGTTATAAACTTCTTTACATGAAAGCCGTGATAAAAAGAGTCTTTATATATACATTATGTACAACATTAAATATGAAATAAGAATTTCAAATTATATAATAAAAACAGTCAAAGTAAATTGACAATTTGTTTGCCCAACAATAACTTTTTAAAAATCTCTTTAGATTTTGATGACTTTATGCACCCTTATATGAAAATGACCCTTTATAGAACTCAGTCGTTGGGACACGAGCAATCTCGACATTAAGTTCTTGATCTCTAAGTCGAGATTTTTAAGGGTTACTTTCAGAACATTTTGGGAAAAGATCACTAATGTACACAGTGTTTATCTCTTCTAGATGCCAGATTGTCCCAATTTAGATAACGCAATATATCTTTGGATCGGGTATCATAACCTTGAAAGGTTATTATTCGGACAGACAGACAGACAGACAGACAGACAGACAGACAGACAGACAGACAGACAGACAGAAAGAAAAAAAGAGAGAAAAAAATGAGAGGAAAAAAAAGAAGAAAATGCATATATTATCCAAAGTAAATTCATTGTAAATTTTATTAACTTTACTTTTACAAAAAAAGGTACCCTAAAAAAAACTACCAGTCACATGACCTCTTTTTTTTTAAGAATATTTTATCATGATTTTCGTCACAGATATCACGTGACCAACTACTTTTCTAACGAAAGATAAAAACATTTGAATAAGTTAAAAGAATTATACTGCAAACATTTTCCACATATTTTACAGCTCATGCTATACAGGAATATTCGAAAAGATACCCCTTGTCGAATATTTTTGAAAATTTTGGAATTCAATATTGCGTATGTTGTATTGACTAAGACCAGTCTCTCTCGTCATTCATCGACCGCGCGAGGAATGGAAACGAGTCCATTTTTTTGATCCTGATCCAACAAATCCTTTTTCTAAATTTAAATTCAATTCTTTACTGATAAGCAAAGCTTATCACTCAAGTTTGCCAAATATGGCATTGCGAGCACCGTGAGCCTTTGCGGGACAACCACGTCCAATATTTATAGTCCATTAATAAGTCTTTCATAAGAATCTCTTTGTAACATTTTTTTATAAATGGGGTTCCTGTGGTTTGGAAATTCAGGAAAAATTTATACTTCCCAGGCCCTATAATTAACGATTATTTTGGAAACAGGCATCCCAAAGAGATTCTTATGGAAGAATTTAAGAAGTTTAGAAAAATTGCTACAATTTTTTTATCCTAAAGTATGTATACACCCGAAAATGGTTCAAAAAAGGCCATCAGAGCAAAAGAGCACAGGTTTGAGTTCGTAACAGGGGTGCAAAGCATTATGGACCTCAAAATCTAATAACCATAATTGATTTTAATTTTTTTCAAAATTGTATGTTTGCTTTTTTGATTTCTACTACTTTTAATGTCCATAGTACTTTTTACACTCGTGTTTCTTATTCTTTTGCTTTTTTGCTCAGATAGTGTACTTGGAACGAAAGACCAAGACATTTTTGCAACATTACGTGTCGTTAGCCATGTTGGATGACATGAACAATAAACGCGTCAAGTCATCCAATATGGTGGCTGTAGTGTGACATGAGCGTGCAAAGTCCCTATGGACCCCTTGCAGCACGTGGAGTGCAGCTCAATTTGGAGGACAAGACAATAGATTCCGATTCTTAGGAGATTGAAATTAATTTGTTTTGTCTTCCAAATTGAGCTGCTTAAGGGGCCGATAATTTTTTAAGCATGCAAAGTCTTTTTTAGATCTCACAGTGCGCACGAGTCATTAGTGATCTCGAAGAACGCTCACCTCTCTAACCCGACTACGATAAAACCAGCCATTTTACATTTTAAACCATTACGATAGTACTATATCACTTAAAATATAAAGGAACCTTTTAAAATCGACCACCGCAATCGATCGCTTTTAAAAGGTCCGACCACGTATAGTAAGACATATTTTCTAGTATGTATGAGAAAAATGACAAAAGCGCACAGGATGCCCAAAATTCTAAATTTCTAAGTAAATACTTTAGATTATGGTTCAAATTTTTTCTGTAAATTATGTTCGTCGCTTTAAAATTTTTAGATTCCTAAAAATGAAAAAAATAGCTGTTAAAATAGTGCAGAGGTAAACGGTCAGGAAATATTGGAAAACAAGTGTGACATTCAAACATAAATTGTATCCTCAACCATAAATTGACATTTATTTTGCCAAGCTTTCGGGCTTAATTGCCCATCCTCAGGGCTAAATGTAACAAACAACGACAGTTACAATCAACTGCTTATGGTTGAGGATACAATTTATGTTTGAATTATGATACCAACCAACAAAGAAATTTTGGAAGTGTGACATTGTTCCAATGCGGCGCGGAATTCGAAACACGAAATGTTTCTGCCGTACTGCAGAGGCTTATAAGCTTGCGAAGGCATGTTGGTGTTAAATTTGAACCAATCAAAGCGTAGTAAAGGAGCATTTCAAGTATTACTCATACGTACCAGAACTAAGGAAAAGCCGGTTGCACAGGTTGTACGAAGTAAGCTCCATCATTCCTGGTGGGAATCAAACCTGCTGATCCCTGGAAGAATTTACAACATTCATAATCAAATGTTATTTAAGATATATGAAACACCCGCACATATCTCTGTACTGTGGATGATAAGATATGTGATTGGTTGCTTGCGCGTGCATGATGAGAGCACATAGCATGAGCTCGCAGCGCACATGTCTCTGCAATAGTACTGTGGATCATAAAATAACTGATTGGTTGATTGCAAGTGCATTATATGAGCACACAGCACTGACGAGCGCAGCGCACATGTCTCTGTACTGTAAATTATAAAATAACTGATTGGTTGGTTGCACGTGCATTATGAGAGCACATAGCACGAGCGCGCATTTGTATTTTATAAAAGAAAAGTTAAAACATTTGCTTCCTGTGCTGTGTGAAGTTATAAAGCACTTGGGGATTGTAAGAAAAATCGAAAAGGGTTGAGAAACACTCAGCTAGGCGTCATTCTTCTCCTAACACTTCTCTCGTGTTCTCCCAATCCCCGCCGCAGTGCATTATAACTGCACACATCACGCGCGCGCGTTTTCTATTTTTTCAATGCTAAAGTGAATGTGAAGTGGTGTGTAATATCAGAATTGTCATATAGTTGGACTTTCCTTACCTCTCCCATTTTTGTCTTTGCGAATTCGATTCTTATCCCTCCCTTTTCTGAAGTCGGTGGAGCGTACCTGGAAGGGTAAAACCGAAACATTGGACGTTAAGATATGTCATATTAATGTTGCTATTAATATAAGGAAATGCATGTTAGTCTAATACGTAGTGCGACACATGTTGTACCATTGAGAAAAAGATAAGGTGAAGCTCAGATTGCCTCATCCCGCATAAAACATTACATACAGACATACTTTATTGAATACTCCTAAAAAGGCTTTTCAGCAACAATTTACAATAAAAATGATGAAAATAAATTCTTACGTTGAGAAAGATTGAGAATGAGGTGAACGAATGATAAAATGTCTATAAAATATTATTTACTTGATAAAATAGGATTTATATTTTAACATTGCACTATCGAGGAGAAGAAGGCGTTTAACTCGCGCATCCATCGACTGAATAGACCCCTTGCAGCACGTCGGAATGCAACTCAATTTGGAGGGCAAAACAATAGGTTCCAATTCTCAGTAGTCTGAAATTCTTTTGTTTTGCCCTCCAAATACTCCCGTTTCGAGTTCTCTTTTACGCTGTGTTAGCCTCAATTGTGCGTAAATTATTCAGAAATTTAGATAAAACTCGTGAAATTTCAAAGTATTTTTATTGTCTTCTTTACACACAGATCTCTTGAATTTCCACGGGCTGTTACTGAATAAAAGAATATATTACACGGTTTTGAGGCTAACACAGCGTAAAAGAGAACTCGAAACGGGAGTATTGAGCTGCATTCCGACCTGCTGCAATGGGTCTATTTACGATAATAAAGAAACAAGAGAAGAGTACACAAATATTTTCTTACCCTTGAAACGTGTGCATTGCCTGACTTGCTAGCATTTCGTTCATAAACTCTATGAAACAAACTGGCGAATTCCCTTTGTTGTGCATTTTAAGTTTACGAAAACCCGGACATCTGTTTGAATGACAAAAGAAAAATATTTTATTATATACTACTTTATTAAAAACGTTTCAAAACAAACAGCTTTCTTACTTTATTCTTAAGTCTGGTTTACACTAGCGACACAAGTGTAAGCATAACGGCATACACAAGCGCAGATAGTACTGCTTTTTTGGTGAAAAAAAAAACATTCACCACTTTCCTTACATCGGTCAAAAGATAGTGTCAAGATCATAACCTAGACCATTTTCTTTACATCGGTCCACTGGTCAAACACAAAGCATAAAATCGAGGGTGCAAGGTCCAAATTTGAATAATCCTTTGAAACTACCTCGATGAAATGCTTTGTTTTTGACCAATGAACCGATGTAAAGAAAATGGTCTAGGTTTTGATCTTGACACTCTCTTTTGTCCAAAGGAGAGGGTACACACCAGATTTACTTACCTTGAAAACAAAATATTTAATTCTGTCTCAGTGCAATTCTTCCCCAAGTTAGCGACGAACAAAGTGCTACAGGGAGGGTTGGCTGCGGCTATTGCGGCGGCGGCGGCCATGTGTTGTAGAGGGTGGGCATTTGGGGCTGGGGGTAGGGGTGAATGTAGAGGAGAGGGTAGGGGTGATGGTATTGAGGAGAAGGGGTGATGCTAAAACGGAACAATAAAACAACATTAATAAACTTATCAGCAAGGAATTAATGAATCAATCAGAATTTTCCTCAGATAACTACTCATAAATCAAGATAGCGGTGCGTCACGGTTACGGAACGAAGAAATCTGCGCTACCAATATTTATCAACATGCTGCTTGCGGTCTCGATAGCGTCTTCTAAAAATATGTGACGTGATAAGCCATCTGAAAACATGAGATGTGATTGATACGTCACGTGAGATTTGCGTATGACGTAATGATTCACGTGAGGGGTGTAGTCGACGTCTCACAAAAAGTGACGAGATAAGTCATGTGATTCGTAGTCATCTCATAGCATAAAACGTCATACATCACGTGACACGTATAGTAATCAACATGGACGGTAAAACGTCACATAACATGTGAAGCAATCTTCTACCATCTCACATGACATGTCACGTGATGTTTTTTACGTCACTACTGTTACCCAAGCTACTCTGCCCATTTAATTTATTCTAATTATAGATGATCACACGTGACTGTGCAATGTCTATATATGGTGCGTACCTGGAATTGAAGTGCAGTGGGGTGGTGGGCAAAGTTATGCTGCGCAACTTGCTGCGCTACCGCAGCGTTCATTATGTCGTTGAAGAGTGGACTAGAGAAATAACATTAAGACAATAGAGTTACTAGAGTGGGATACCTGTGTTACGTACGTACGTGCGGTCAGCTCGAGCGGGAAAGATGGTGCATGTTATTTGAGTATTTTATATTATTACTTATCTTTTTAAAATCAATAGTCCTTTATTATTTTTTTAATGTTAAAGATAAAGCATATATATTTAATTAAGTCGGTAGTTCCTTCAGCTGCGATGCTGATATCCCTGGAAGCCGACGGTGCGCACTTAACCTAATGATATAAGTCAACTCTACAGCTTTACCTCAGTATTATGATGCCTAATTTCCTATTCCCACCCTCCCCTCCCCCAATTTCATTGTTCATCATAAAAGTTGGAGATACTTAGGAGTGGGGGGGGGGGGGGGGGGTACAGCCGGAGAGGAAAGTTGAATTGGATTTAGACAGCATAATGTCAGGGGTAATAGAATTTGGATTGCCCATCACCACCCACCCCCTCCCCCAACCATCTATCGATCACACCCTCTTGTTACAGTTTGTTTATCTTCTGTTCTTCTAAAAAGAGTTTAATATCTATTAACGTTTTTCAGTCGGGGCTACCTGTGTCTAGACCACAGGAATCCCAGCTAATATTTAATAGTACTCACTCACCCCTGGTAAGGAAGATTTGGCTCCTGCACGGGAAAAAAACTGGTACCGAAATAATCAGGCGTCACTGAAAAGTTTAAGTAAAGAAAAAGAAATATAATGAATGAAAGGTATAGAAAACTCAGACAGACAGACAGACAGACAGACAGACAGACAGACAGACAGACAGACAGACAGACAGACAGACAGACAGACAGACAGACAGACAGACAGACAGACAGACAGACAGACAGATAGACAAAGACATACTGACAGACAGAAAGCTAGGACAGACATACACATGCACACTGTGCTACTCACTCATTGGTTCTTTGTGAATGAACGGCATCCCGGATGTTAAGACAGATTGCTTGTTTGATGGTTTGCTGACTTTGGTATTGGACTTGGCAAATTCTAGTCTGAGGGTCTGGGACACGTCCGGATCGAACCGAACCCCCTGGGGGAGTGAAAACAAGAAAAGATTAGCGAATCACGTCAGGTTTACAACGAATTTTATCTAAATTTGAGCTAAGGGAGATATAATACTTCTCCTTGCTGAATGAATCTCATGAACTGACCGTCATGTGACACGTATCAAAATGATTGTTATTAATAGGCTAGGAGCCTCGTTTTGGTAAATAACACAGGGAGCCCATCCATACCTGTAGTTCTTCTTTTGCGTCTTCAGCGTCAACTTTTTCCTCGAACGTTACAAATGCTACCGGCTGTGCAAACAAAGAGGAATGTCAACAGTGTTGAAAAACTTCCTATATACTGAAGTCCCCACCACCTACCCACACTCTCCGCACCAAATAGAAATTCGAGAGCTATCAACCAATGCCTTTCAAATTACTTTCAATTACTTTCAAAATTCCAGATAGCAAGAGTTAAGGTTAGATGATATTTGGCAATTAGAGACGTAGCCTACGTTCCTCAAGGTTAGCGTATCAATCACCTGACCAGAAGGAACGCAGGCTCGTAAGACAATTTGTATGGGCCATTTTTTAAAGAAAAGATAAATTTGAAGACATACATGCAAGCGCAATCGTTAGAAGAAATTGTCTTTTATAAGTATTATCTATGTTAAGAAGAGGTATTATCTATCCTACGAGTGTCTCATTTACGACTGTCCCGTTACAGGGAATGAGGGTGTTTTGGCGATTGGGTTTTCTGTGGCCCAATGTTGACCCGAGAGAATTAAGGCAGCTCTCGACCCAAGAGCTCTGTCATTCTTACTGCGCACGCTCGACGACATGCTATTACGTCAAGCAAGCGCAGTAAGAATGACAGGGCTCTTAAGTCGAGAATTCCCCTCGACCCAACCCTCTCTCGTAACGTCCGACCACAGGTAATCCAATCTCCAAAAATAACCTATTCCCTGAAGAATTCGAAGAACGTCGTAAGTTGGACAACTTATAGTTTAGCGATTATCTTACGTAAGAATATATATGAATACTTACAGAAGTTTTGCCCTACAGAAGAGTTGAAGGAAAAATGAGAAAGAAGATAAATAAGAATTATTTTAACATTTAAAAGAAAGTTACTAGGTATAGAGTCTACGTCTTTGAAGACTGATTAAATTTGATGTAAGACAAATATGAAACTGTTACATATGGTTAACTTTTACTTAATAAAGTAATGAGAAAAGAAACAGCGAGGCTCACTAGCTTAGAGGAAAGGCTCTGCTATTTTATGATGATAAGAATGAAAACTCGGAAGAGGCTAGCCTTTTCCCGTGTGGACACGTTCCCTTATGATAGCCAACTTCCAATATATACTTCGTTAATTACCCACAAAGGTTTCAGTACGAGGTTACGTCAGTGCTAAATTTTTTTTTTCTCCTGTCACGAATCACTGAACATTTATAATTAGTCCCACATTGAAACCTTTGTGCGTGTACAAGCGAACTCATATCTTGGTCGTGGGCGTGTAACCTCAGTCTAGGCAGTCTAGCTCCTTATGGTATGTAATGGCGTTAAAGGTTAATAATTTTGCTCCTGTGCATGTAACTGACTTTTAATTATACAATACCTGTTTATCTGTGAGTTTTAATAGTGATCCTTCGTAGCCCTGAAACCCAATAATGTCAACATTAAGTTTTTCTGCCTCGAAAGAAAATAAATAGAAGTTTGACTATATTTTTAAATGACTAACAGATATGCAGTCCTTGTTTAAAAAAAAGCTTTCAGAAAATGTATACTTTGCTGGGATTTCATTGAATATTTAACGCGCTACACGAACTAAAATCAAAGCAATAATTTGTGTTCAACTCTAATTGAGCTGTTCACAGGCAGTACTAAAGTGAACATTTTTTTGAATTCTTTTGAATGGCTTCTGTAAAACGCGAAAATGCTCACACTTTTACGACTCTTATTTTGATTAATTCTTGTACACAGGTTAAATCGTTCTTTCTTTTTTATGCTTTGCTTTCTTTCATGCTTCCTTGAATTTCTTTCAATTAATTTTTTTCCCTTTTTTTAGAACTTTTGTATAGTTGAACTTGAACTGTACACAGACAGTACTGAAGTGAAAAACGTTTTCGTTGTTCCGTGACTTCTGAATGGCTTCCGTAAAACGCGAAAATGCGGCTCAGACTTCAACGACTCCTCAGTGTGTTCATCAATTATTATACATAGGATTCTATCTTTCTGTTTTTCTTATTCTTATTCCTTTTCCACTTTTTTAGAATCTATATATAGCTGAACTTGAATTGTTCAGAGACATGCAGTACAAAAAATAAAAAACTTTTGAATGGCTTCCGTACCCGTAAATGCGAAAAATGCACAAAGGTTTGAATGGCTTCCGTAAAACGCGAAAATGCTCAGAATTCAACGACTCCTATTTTCATTAATTCTCATAGGATTCCATCTTTCTTTTTATCTTTCATTCATGCTTTCTTTCTTTTCCTTTTTCCTATTTTTTTAAGAAGCTTACATATATATTTGTATTATATATGATTAGATATTCGTATTGCAGTATTTCACTGGTATTTTTTGGGCAGCAATGTCTATCTGTCAGTTCTCTAGCAGGTGGAATGACATATCAATAATAATAGTCCTATCGCTATAGTTCATTGTCTTCATTTGTCCCAATATAGTCTCCTAGTGTACCTCGCAGTCGGACACACACTCCGTTCACGTGGCGAGATCTTAATAATGCACTCAAATATAATCAATATTCTTGTTTCGATTCAAGCGTTACCAACATTTAATCATAAAAACGAAAAACAACGGAAATATCTCTTGATGTTTGCATACTTAAAATAAGAATTGATATTGATTAAAAAAACACTGGCGTCGATGTTGGGTTCGAGGAACATTTAATAAAGAGAAAGTACAAACTTTGAGTTACAATCTATTAAAAAAAAAAAACTTTTACAACGCGTCATATAGGATTTTTTCCTTCAAGTATATATGGCACAAATAATATTCTAGCTCATTCCCACAATGTTATTTTATTCTATACTTTTGCATGTGTAGAAATAAATTATAATCTCAAAACCAGCCTTTTTGTCAACTTCGTAATAAACAAGGAATTTCGTGAGAAATTAAAACTCTCCACGCCAATGTCTATTACTAACAAATATCAGAGGCGGGTCTTTAAAGGGGTTGTTCGGGGAATTCGTCTGACCCCCCAATCCGCAATTTAACTCAACCTCCTAAATGAGGACCACGAACGCTCCTAATGACTGAGAAAATAGGCATGGTGATTTGAATTTTTTGTTTATTTTGAATCAAAACTTCCGAACCACGAATTCCTCTATCAAAAATCATGGCTGATCCGCGACCCTGAAATGCCGAATTTCTCAACAGACGAATTAGAAGTATTTGAGAATTAATTCCGTTAGATAAAGTAATAGAGACTGCTTTACTTTGACTAGAAAGGAAGACATCGACACCACTAATTCAATCCAACTTCAGAAATGATTTGGCAGATTTTTTTCCTACCCAAATCCAACTACCAAAAAAAAAACTACGATAATTTTGCCCAAATCCAGTTATAGAAAAGGAATAAAAACTCTTGCTTAATACAAACGTGTGTCTATTTTGAAGCTTTCAGATCGATTATTTTAATCCAGAGACTACAGATTTCGAGCTGCAAAACTTTCGTATTCCGTGGGCGTTGTTCACGTTTAGTTTACTTCACATTCTTCGATCCTAAAAGGAGCGACTGAACACATATTTTAAAAAAAAACAGCATGAAACCTGTTGTTAAGGGCGAAACTCCAAAGAAGCTTCATGTAGGCAAGTATTCAAAACATGTCGAAGTATAAAATTTACTGAAAAGAACTATGTAAAATTTGTCCTAATAACAGTGAGATCTTTGTATATAATTGTCATACCAAACTGGCTTTACTGTGTTTAGAAGGCTATTACTGGAGAAAACGTGCAAAAGATGCCACAACTTATTTCAACAATGATAACAATATATTGTAGAAAGTCCTAAAAGAGTTCAAAATAATTTCACTTGACACTGAATTTCGACGTTAAAATTAATCGTTATGGAGTTGTTTAGTGTTGTTCAACCTTCACACTAACATAACTAAATCCTGTACACCAAGTTTACACGTTATATTGGATTTTGAAAGATTACTGATCAGGTTGGAGCTTGTTAAGAAGAACAGGAAGCTGTTGCTATGCATCGTTTAACACTTTGCACAAACAAGAACCTAGCTATTTTATTTCTTTGTTCTAAACAAACGTCACAAAGCTGCAGACAGTTTCGTCACCAAGAATCATAGTTCGTGAAGTGTTCGACCTCAACTCAAAAGTATCCTAATAATTTTGGATGTATTTGAATTCTTATTTAGACAATTCGAGTTGGACATCTATTTTGTAGTTGCTTTTATTATTATAAAACTTAAAAAGAAAGCTTTTTATTTTTGAGTTCCACCTGTAATTACGATTGACAAAAATAATTAGTCTTCTCGACAGTTGATATTTGTATTCGAACGTCCAAAAATCAGAGTCAAGTTGGAAAATTCTTGAGCACTTTGACGGAAAAATGAAAAATTATATAACACGACTAAAAGTCGAGTCAAAAAGCTTCTAGAAAATCCCAATATTTTGTGATATCGTTATGTAAGTCTTGAGCATAGTTAAGTTTTCAATTGTGTTTTCCTATTGTTCGAGCGTTTTTGAATCATTTCTTTTGGTAGACATCGATATTTTCAAAGGATCACTATAGTGATTGATTTTTGACTTGGATGCATATAAAATGCCAAGTGTTCGTCACAAGTCATTGAAGCTCAAGATTTCAAATCATTCCGCTGTCACAGTAGACTATAATTTCAACTAAACATTACATTCCCCTAAATGAGACCACCAAAGTAATATCGAGTGAAAATCCGCTTAATGGGACTTCAAATTCAATGACGATATTAGCTGTTGACAGCGATAACGACTTTAGGTCTTAATTTTATCGCCAAGACGAAAAATTTTGAAAATTTCAATTAAATCTAACAGTCCGTGACAGGAAAGCCATTCATGTGTAGACCGGTATTTTGTACTCGAGAGAGCCATCATTCCAGCTTCATTTTAGCTGTACGAACTCTTATGCAAACATTTGCCTAATTGTAGCCTAAGCGTTAAAGCAAGACTTTTGTTGGGTTGTTTGCATTAATAATGACTTTAACAGTTTAGCAATCTTGCTTCTACAATAATAACACGACCTTCAAACTCTCGGTAAATATTTTCACTCTTTATTACAAGTAAATACAGGAGTTTTCGAGCCTCTAAGCGCTCCAATTCCTCGGCTTCTTTTATAATGTAAAGTTCTCTGTCTCACAAACAATTTCGCCAATAGAGAATACACTTAAATCGAGAGAATTAACTGTTTAAGTATTCTGAAATATTCATGAAAATATATCCGTTTGTAAACTCTAACACAAGTAGTAAACGATTTGACCTTGGAATATAATATCTGTCGAGCATCGAGAGCTATCTTTAGATCACTTACAAATCATTTAACACGTAAAATTCGAGTAGATGAGTCCAGAGATAAGGAGCTTGAACTTCAGTTCTCCGCTTCTAATTCATGAAATTTTAATGACCCATCGAACGAGCTTTCCAAAGGAGTCTGAATCTCAAGGACAACTATATATGCTGCTTTAATATTTACATACACGGCTTATACTCGTTACCTTATATCCACGGAAAAGAAGATAAACTTCTCGAGGTTTTACATCGTGAGGCAAACCACTGACGAAGAGGGTCCGAACCTAGAAAATATAAATAAAAAATGTAAACATTGACTGTAGAAGGGCGTGAGAGGTTAGTTATAATTGTCGAGAAAATTTCTTTAAATGCTTAAAGTGCTGAAATTTACTAACCTCTTCCTCTTGGGTAGTTTTAGTGTCCATAGCTATTGACTGGTTTCCGTTTTCCTGCATTTATCCGTTTGCTTTAAGTTAAGAGTGGATTAGTGTTCGTGCTGAGTTGAGTGCTAGTCGTGACTAGTGCAGTTAGGGTAGTTATCCGAACTTCATACAAAACTTCTACAACATTGAGCTTCGTTCATTCTCAACAGCTGCGAATAGGAATCGAACAGGTAATGCGTGACGTAATGGACTAATTCCTACAGAGTGACATTCCATTGCTTGCACCCACAGCGGGCCACTGTCGTTGCTATGGTTCCCGACTCAAAAAACCAGCGGGGGTCTGGGAACGAATTTTGAAAAGACTCCGAAACGAGGCTGTTTTTTCCCATCTTAGTTTTTCTCCCTTAAAACAAAAATTCTAGCAATTTTTTCTACTATCACTCGAACGCTCCAGAGAATCAGTAAAATTTTAGAACACAAATAAATGCTTAAAAAGCTGACGTGCAGAAGTTTTCTCAAGTATTCGCATCACACAACAGGGATCCCAATTAAGGAATTTCCGATCATCACGCAAACGTCATGACCTTTGAAAAAAATAGCTCAAAAACAAAGACTTAGTACTTCTATTTTTTCTTCCTTATTAGTGCAAGTCTAAATAGTCTGTTATCTTTATTTTACACAAACCTAAAACTCAAATTTGACATATCATTTATTGGTTGCACAGTGATCGGAAATAATATTTCGCCAGACTGATTTCGAGAAATTTTCTTAATAATAATTGCTCCAAAAAATGTTATTTTGACTTGTATCTTTGCGTGGGATAGCGATCAAATTTTGACAAGAGAATTAATTAAAAAGTCAGAGAAAATATTTGCTAGCATAACATGAAATGCTTGAGGCTTAATCTGGAAAAGATGGAAAAGCAAATAAATTGAATAAAAAAAAATTATATATCATTCATTTCACATATCTCACACGAAATTTTTGAAACTTTTTTTCTTGATTTTTTTTGTTTTTTTTTGTTAAAAGATAAAGTTACGTAAAGCCACTTTTCTAGAGCCTTCTCTCTCCTGGCAAAGTTCAGTCAAGTGTTGAGAACTTACGTCAAAATTAAAAAGATCGACGTCAACTCTTTGCTAAACAAACAGATAAACTTTGGAATTTAAACTGATACCAACAAACGAAAGATATAGTATTTTAAGCTATCTTTGTTAACGAATAATCAAGGAATAAGTTCAAAAGTGTTTTGAATTTTATAAATTACAAACTTCAAAGAATGAATAAATTAATAAATACAATATTGGTCTCTGTGAACAATTTTGTCGTTATTCGATCGAGTTGAACCGTGAAGAATGCAGTGCGTATATACTGGAAAAATATGATAAATAAAAACAAATAAAAAATACTTAAAATATTTGGAACGTTCAAGTTCTTCAAAAATTCAGCTGGTCTTTAATTTTAGCTAAAATATATATTTATTCAAATTCCAACGCTTCTTTAATATTTTATTGAAAAAAGTTGTGTTATCAAATTAATCGATAAAGAAACTAAGAGAGGATCTTTTCAAGCGTGAGAACATGCCAGGACATGCAGAAAAAATAATCCTGAACTTTACGAATAATAAACATCGTAATTTTCAATATTGTTCTTGGAAAACCCTTGCTTGTTCCTACTTATAACATAAAGAAACATGGCTGAATAGCTATGTTTGGTTTTTTTATCCGTAAGAAATTAAATGAAAACCGAACCACCCCTCCCTTCCTCTTTTGCATTATAGCTGTCAATCATACGCGGACATTCTTTATTCATCATTACAGTCCATCCAAATTAATTTGAAGTTGAAGACAGAAGAATAATTTTCCTCCGTCACTATTTTCCTGAATTTTAATGCTTGAAGTACATCGATGATAAACGATTTTTTTTCCCTAGTGAAGAGGAAGTGTCTATATGGACATCAGTTTTGTGAAAAGAAAAAATTTTTTTTTTTGAAACTAGATGAGAAACTGTCCCAAATTTAAAACTTCGATGATATACATCAATTAAAGAACAAAGAAAAAAAGAAAAAAAAGAAAGAAAGAATACACGCTAAATACACGCACTTTTTACTCGTTTGGGTTTCCTGTGGTCTATAATGACTTCTTTTCTTATTACCATAGCAACAGTAACTATCACTCGCACGTAGCCTGGGTACGATCATCAGGTCGAGACTGTTGGTTACCTTGACAAACACAATCAGAAAAAACATAAGAAGTTGGACTCAAAATTCCCTTCAAAAATACTCATTTTTATCTCGATTTTCGACCATTTATCGTTCCCATAACTTAGAATAATTACTTAGGAAGGTTTCTGGACATTAAAAGTGGAATTTGAAGCATTTTCTTGTATAAAAATGGTGAGTATAAGTCAAAAGATTTCGTGTTGGTCGCCATCTTGAAAATTCCTCCAAAAAATTCACAAAAATCTTGTTCTTCAAACCACTTATTTTCATAATCCTTTAAGTATAATTTTATTTTAAGTTTCTACAACTTACCCTAAGTATCAGGTCATTAATTTTCGATTTGTCGATCGTAGTAGCTTCATGCTTATTTATGCTTAACTAATAAAAAAAAAAGTTAAAATGTAAGCTTACCTTTCCAGCTAAATTTTTAAATGTACGGTTTTAAACTTCATGTTCAAAACAGTAGAAAAAAAACTATATGGAAAGCAGGTTTAATTGTCTCTGTTCCTGCATATGAAGTTTAACACAAATATTTCAAAGAAATGAGCAGCCTTAGTCAGCCAAGAGTGTGTGAAATTGAGAATAGAACTTTATATTTTTTACTTTTTTAAGTAATTCTTAGCACATGTGTATTGCTTTTACAGGCATCTATCAGAAGAGGAAATCTCACTCACATACAGCAACAGCGAATGCTTTCAGAGAACAGACGCAAAGATAACCTACGTGAGGACCAGATCAAAAGTTTAGCACAAGAAAAGATCTTGGAGGCAAATCTAGCTAGTGAAGAAAGAATTGAAAATAGGAGATTTTTGAGAAGATTACAACAGGAAGAGCAAGAACGACAGACAGATGAAGCCATTATAAAGGTAACATGAATTCATGGAATGTAATCAAAAATCGTCATAATATTAACTGTGATTTTTAAATTAATCTTGCTTTCTGATTGATTGGAGGTGTGTACCTCAGGGCTTAAAATAACAGCCAGTATTCGGACAATGCCCACTGGCAGCCAGAATTGGAACTTCGTCCAGTCAAATTTTTGCCTTGCTGGTCGGATCATTTTGACAAGTAATGTTGAGCCAGAAACATGGTATGACAAAGCTATAAAGCTAGTTTGACTGGTCATCACATGAACGGCAACTGACCGGCTGTTAATTTTAAGTCCTGGTACTTTATTATGAGAGCATGCATGTCTCAGGAAGCCTCGTTATAAATTTGGCTTCTGATTGGACGATTAAAAAATGTCAAAAAAATCTGAAGTGATCATGGTTCAAGTTCCAACACTGTAATCCATCACTTCTTTTATATGTTCATCTTTGTATAACGCAAATCGCGCGCGCTTGTAGTCTTTAAATAATTTGAATCATTGTAAGACCTACTTTTTGCCCTGATGATGCATTAGAAGTGTGAAAGCTCTGTAAATTATTAAAAATTTGTGGAAGAAACAAAGCTAGTAAACAATATGTTCATCTTCATTATAAATAGCACTGATTATTCTATATTTTCACAGTCGGCAGAGCAAAAAAGGATCAAAGAACAACAACAAGAGCAAGATAAAAGACTAGCAAAAGAGCTAGAGAATCTCAAATTAGAAGCAATAAAAGATGAAAAACTCAGACAACATATCAGAGAAACAAGGTTAGTAATATAAATTATTATAGAACATGCTTTTATTCAAACATTATCAACATTGTGTATGAATATGATCATCGCGGAGTATTAAGCAATTTAAGTAATTAGTATAGAAGCCCAAAAAAAATTCCGGGGCTTCAACGGGATTTGAACCCATGACCTTTGCAGAACCGGTGCAATGCTCTACCAACTGAGCTATGAAGCCATATATGTTGGTAGGAGATCATTTTTTTAGTTGAGTTCATTCGGCCACATAGTACAATGTAGATATATATATGTTGGTCTGATCCGTGGTTTCTATACTTGCAATTACTTAAATTGCTTAATACTCCGCGACGATCATATTCATACACAATTTATTAACCGCTGATCAGACCAACATATATATATTATCAACATTAATTCTATTTTTTATTGGGATGTGGGGAGTGTACATGTCTTAATGTGATTCTCAATATTCTGTGAAATCTGACATTTCAACGACTTGTTGTGAAATTGGTTTTTCGTTGCCGTCAATCAAAACTAATCAGTCAGAACCTTTTGTGTTTTTGACCGGGGCAGTGAAAAAACAAATTCCAAATGCCTTTGCATTGAAGTGAGAACAACAGTGAGCTTGCAAATTTGATACAGACATGTGAATAATTGTTTCAAGATGTTAAAAAAGGTCTCTAACATTGCAAGCCCATTGTCGATCGTCTCGCTTTGATGCAAAGGCATGGCTACCTTACACTGTATCTTTCAAGATGGCACAGTGAACTGTGAAGGATGCTATAGTAATGACCATATTGGCCACACTGGCCGTATTAAGCCCGCTAATACTGTATCTCTAATTCATACATGTACATATCATGATATGGTAAAACTAGTTCTTTGCTATTTTATTGGTGTATTACTGATTGAAAGTTTCTTTGTTCTTCAGTGTGGAGCTGCGAGAACTTGAAGGCAAGCTTAAAGCTGGTTACATGAACAGAGAGAGAGCAGCACAGCTGGCAGAGAGAAAAGTCATGGAACTAGACAAACAGGTATTTATAATCATGTCACTTGATTCAGTTGACTCCTTAATAGGATATGCTTATATGCCATGCCTTCTTTTTCTTTAAAAAAAGCCTGCTACTTCGCAATTATTCAGACTTACGACCACCTACTCCAAAACATTCTGAAAGCCCTGATCATATCATTCATGTAAAATAAGAAATGATAATCGTTTATATTAATTTTAGAAAAAAGAAGAAGAAATTAATCAGAAGATGGATGAAGAATACAAAAGGGCACTAGAAGTGGAAAGGAAGAAAGAGGCTCAGCGCTGGGAAGAAAGCGTCCGCTACCAGGAACAACTAGAGAGACAGCTAACTGAGAAAGAGAAGAGAAAGCAACTTGCTTATGAGGAATTCTTGAAGGAGAAGTTGATGATTGATGAAATTGTTAGAAAGATTTATGAAGAAGATGAGAGGTAAGCTGTTTGGGATACCTGTAGGGTAATGTTGGTCAGTATAGACCCCTTGCAAGTGATGTCAGAGCAGCTTAATTTGAACGGCAAAACAAAAGAATTTTAATCTCCTGAGAATTGGAACCTATTGTCTTGCCCTCCAAATTGAGTGGAATTCCAATGTGCTGCAAGGGGTCTATAGACCTGGTTACACAAGAAAAAATATTGAATTTCCAATTAGGTTAAACTGGGATTTTTTGGGGATTTTTTCCCAATATTGTTTTATGTAGCACTTTTCCAATATTGGGAAATTCCAAAGGAAACCCAAAGATAACCCAAAGATATCCCAATAATTCCCCATTTTTTCCCCAAACTGAAAATTCAATATTTTTTCCTGTGGGATATCTTTGGGTTATCTTTGGGTTATCTTTGGGTTTCCTTTGGAATTTCCCAATATTGGAAAAGTGCTACATAAAACAATATTGGGAAAAAATCCCAAGAAAATCCCAGTTTAACCAATTGGAAATTCAATATTTTTTCCTGTGTTAACAAAGGCAGATCCGGGGAGAGGGTTGTGAGGTTAGTGTTCATCCTTAAAAAAACTTGTGATTTTACACTAACCATATATTATATACTATCAACTTGTTTATTTTTGCAGAGAAATACAGAACAGAATAGAGAAGCAGCAGGCCACACAGAGATACATTTCTGAGTTCCAGTCTAAGAGAGACGAGGTAAGACCCGTGATTAACAACAAAAAGAGAGATTCCATTACAAGCCAGCAACTGGTTTACTCTGGCATCTACTTTCCATATAGATCTGAGCTACTGAGAGCCCCCTACTTTTGCCATTTCACATCCCAATAACAGTAATATTATGGATGCATGCAAATGAGATGCAATTGAGACAACGAGCATTGTATCGTCCCAATAGCCTCACTTGTATGATTCTTAAAACAGAAAGAATATCTCTTTGCAACCTCAATTCTAATAACAGCTATTGTACCTGTTAATGAAGGTTTCTAGTTCTTTCTTGATACAGCCACCTAATACTCCTGTTTCGAGTTCTCTTTTACGCTGTGTTAGCCTCAAAACTGTGTAATATATTCTTTTATTCAGTAACAGCCCGTGGAAATTCAAGAGATCTGTGTAAAGAAGACAATAAAAATACTTTGAAATTTCACGAGTTTTATCTAAATTTCTGCATAATTTACGCACAATTGAGGCTAACGCAGCGTAAAAGAGAACTCGAAACTGGAGTATTAAGTAAACCATCTGCCTACTGTCCTTTAAATTTTAATAAAATCCCTGAAAAGATTGACACTAAATAAAATGCTCTTACTGACTTCAAAAAATGTAACTTATTTTTCATGTATCTTTTTTCATAGTGGAAACAGCGTGAGAGAGAACTAATGGAGGAAGAGAACAAGAGAATCCTGGAGTTTGCTAAGCTACAACAGATGAGAGAAGAGGAAAGAATGGAAAAGAAGAAAGAACAAGAGCAAGCCATGGCAACCGTGCAGAAATCTGTAAGTATCAATGAAATTTATTTGTCATTAGACCCCTTTCATGTGACATTAAAGCAGCTCAATTTGGAGGACAAAAGAAATTCCAATCTCCTGAGAATTGGAACCTATTGTTTTGTCCTCCAAGCTGAGCTGCATTCTGATGTGCCGCAAGGGGCCTATAGGCACTGTAGTATGGCATGCAATGCTAGGGAGCTATCTCTCCCTGCTCCGTATTTCGAGTCTGGGGTTGCGTGCGAGTGATGGTCGTAAATATAAATATATGCTTGATATCATAGTTTAACAACAACTACCAGAATGCTTTGCAAATTTTTTATTCAAATATTTTGCTTTATATCGTAATGTCTTCAAAAATATTGTTTGTATTGATCATGAAGAATGCATGCCAAGCACTTAGAAAATATTGGAAAAACTGTAACGCAGGGATCCCAAAAGAAATTTGATTCATACGTAATTGCATATTCGGAAGTAACTATAAAATATTTGTAGCTCTAATATGTTCACGTTTGTGTGTTTGTAGCTTGCTGACAGGATCCAGCGACAAGCAGAGGATCGTGATGAAATGGAAAGGTAAGAAATATTTATAAATATGTAGTTTGTTACTAATGGTGGATATAAATATAGTAACAACAGTGACAACTACAGTAATACAGAAACAGTAACAACAGTAGCAGCAAAACTGAGCAATAGAAGTAGCAACAACCATAGCAACAATAACAACAGCAACAATAGGCAATGTAATGTGCTCCAAAGCTCAAAAAGCACAGTGCCGAAACCGAGCCCTGCAAAAATGAAAAACAGGGAAACAAAGGAAATATCAGAAGAAAATTACTCTGTTATTTTTGTCTGTTGAAATACTTACATTTCCATAGAAAATGTCAAAGAAAAAATTGTCAGATGAATGTTGAGAGCCAAAAAAGTGTAAGGACTCGGTTTCCCATCATGCTTTGTGCTAGAAATTCAAGCTCATGCACAATGGCTATTACATGTACAACAACAGCAGCACCAACAACCCACCAACAACTACAATGTGTCTTCATACACTGATTTTTAAAAGCTGGAATCTTGAAGACCTTTGAACTATGAATTAGAATTTTATTCTTACAATGTATGTGTTAAGGATTGAGTGGGCTACATACTTGCACCAAATATTCAATCACTTTTCTTGTTACTTCCAGGATTCGTCTTGAGTTGTACATGGAGGAACAGGAGGAGTTTGAAAGGCAGAAAGAAAGGGTAAGACACAATTAATAACGATGATAATATATTGTTTATCTGTATGTAGCATTAATATTCTAACCTCATTAACACCAAAATACTTTAGACTAGTATATTGTGCTTTAAAACATGAAATATGGATTGAAAAAGCCATTTCAGTGTTTTGGCATCAGAAAGCCATTTCAGTGTTTTGGCATCAGAAAGCCAATTCAGTGTTTTCCCATCAGAAAGCCATGATTTCAGTGTTCTGGCATCAGAAAGCCAATTCAGTGTTTTTGCATCAGAAAGCCATGATTTCTGTGTTTTTATATTAGAAAGCCATTTTAGTGTTTTCCCAACAGAAAACCATTTCAGTGTTCTCCATTAGAAAGCCAATTAAGTGTTTCCCATTAGAAAGCCAATTCAGTGTTTCCCATTAGAAAACCATTTCAGTGTTTCCCATTAGAAAGCCAATTCAGTGTTTCCCATTAGAAAACCATTTCAGTGTTTCCCATTAGAAAGCCATTTCAGTATTTTCCCATTCAGATTTCAGTGTTTTTCCATCAGAGAAGCTATTTCAGTGTTTCGTTGACAGGTCATTAGTCCCTGAATATATCAGAAAACCCATTTCATTGTTATCGTGTGCATACCAAATTCAGTTTGTTACGGAAGCCATTTCACTGTTAACTAAATAAACATAAGCCTAATAAGGTAAATACTTTTATATATCATGGTATGTTTTACTAATAAAAGTAATGCTTGCTTGTAGATGGAATTGGAAAACAAAATCAGACAGCGTCTGGATCTACAACAAACACGACGACAACAACTGGAATTCAAAGAACAGCGGTTACAGGCTGAGAGAGAAGAGGAGGAACAGTTCAGACAGAAGGTGAATACTTTAGTATTATTATTTATTATTATTATTTATATATAATTTTTATTATTTTATAATTATTTATTATTATTATTTATATATAATTTTCCTTACAAATTTTCTCTTTGTATGTATATAGTTTATAGTTTTCTTTGTATCCATTGTACAGTATGTACATAGTATATGTTATATTATTTGTATATATTTATATGATACAGGGCCCCTCTGGATACCAGCTTTTAGGTGAATGGGCCACCCTGTGTAAATAAAGTTTAATAAAAAAATAATGATCAGCGATGATAATGAAGTCAGTGGAAAGACGATTGAAGGGGGAAGGAAGGAAAGAATAGAGGGAGGGAGAGACCATACAGACAGACAGACAAGCTTTCTTACACCATGTAAGTCACTCCAACTAATTTTTTTTGACCACGATTTCAGATGATGGAGAAATTCGCCGAAGATGATCGCATAGAACAGATGAATGCACAAAAACGGCGAATGAGGCAGTTAGATCACAAGAGAGCAGTGGAACAACTGATTGAAGAAAGACGAAGACAACACCAGATAGAGAGGGTAGGTCATACAGTACACTGACATGTGCTTCGGTGATTTTTCTTTCTTCGTAAAAACACTTTACTGCGGGCTCGCTGGACTTTGGACTATGCTGTAGCGTATTTTTTGTAGAGTGGTAGCGTATTTTTTAGAGTGTTCCGCGGTCTTTGTATCTGTACCCTTGCTATCATATTACCATCATGGTAGAAGCTAGTGACTTTTGGTGATGGAGATATTTTTGGGCAGAATACCGAGTTTCCCTCCCAGAGGGGGTGGGTACAAGGTAACCCCACCCCACCCCTCTGATTCAATCAGGTTCCGTAAGATGTCAGTTGTATTGCCTTTATCCCGTATTTAACTGTCGCTTGTATTTTTGTCTGTCTGTCCACAGGAAGTAGAGCTCAATGCTCGCCTTGAAGAAGAAAGAATGGAATCATTCCGTAAACAGATCATCGAGGAAGAGAGGCAGAGATTGTTACGAGAACACGCTACCAAACTCTTGGGTTATTTACCAAAGGTATTTAGAATAGTCTTCATCTTTTCTTGTAACGCAAGTCTTGTGTTGTGGTTTTGTTGAGGAATCTGATGGAGATGACAACGATAATGATGTTGATGATGGGGATGATGAAGATAGCAATGATACTGATGATGTGATAATAGGGATGATGATGGTGATGATAACGATGACGTTGATGATCGATTGGTAATGATACTGATGATGATGATGATACTGATGGTGATGATGATGATGATGATACATGATACTGATAATGATACATGATGATGATGATGATGACGACACATTATGATGATACTGATGATGATGACGATGATAATGATGACGACACATGATGATGATACTGATGATGATGACGATGATGATGATGATGATGACGATGATGATGATGATGATGATGATGACGTTTATGAGATTTCCGTGGTATAGTTATCCTTTACTGCTTGTAATCTTAGCTAACATGTAAATATTATTCATTCCCCAGGGTGTTCTACGCGATGAAGAGGACCTCGATCTCTTCGACGAAGACTTCCGTACAGCCTACAGGACACGACGCGTGGATCTGTTCGACGAGGTGTCATCAGACCCCAGCCAATAGGAACACAGCAATCATAACCACGTGATCTTTAGAATTTATATTCCATTTTTGTACATAAATAACTTCGGTCTTAGGCTAACTTAAACTTGGTAAATGTTTTTGAAATCGAAGATCTATCCATTTTATAACCGCGACCATAAGAAACACAAAAATAATAAGACATGAAGTTTATATCGAATATTCCGATTTCCCGTGGAGGGGGTTGGGGCATTCTTTGACAAGCTCTTTGGGCAAAAGACGTAGGAAAAATGAAAATAAGGGTGTTTTTGTTTTGTTTATCTGTGTCTAGTGTTTGGTATTAAAATGTAATATTATTATAGTGGGGCTCCTGTTAGTTAGTTTATCAGTTCGTGTGGCGAAATATTTTTTTTCCTCCCGATAGTCCCCTTCACAGTTCTCTGCGAAATCTTGAAAGGTAGCCGTGCTTTTGCATCGAAGCGAGACGAACGGTGACCTTGCAATGATAGAGACATTTTTATAACACCTTGGACAATTATTCACATGTCTCTATTATTGCAAGCTCACCATTGGTCTCGTTTCCATTTGCAAAGGCACGGCTACGTTTCAAGATCGCGCAGAATACCAACTATAAAGTAAAAAAATTGTACAAGTGTAAGAATACAAACCCTTTGAAATTACCCGGACCTTCACTCGAATCCATGAATTTTCGACACAATTCGAAATTAGGATTTTGTAAGTTATTGAAGTGTTTCCTGAGTCAAATATAATCGATAAATGTGACGCAAGATACGACAGGACGCAATGGTTCAGCTAAATATGCGTAGGGTGAAGTAATCCATTTTGTGAAATTGTATTCCATTAACCAGCCACACCATGCATAACGATAAAATGGTTTAATCGAGCATTCATTGCGAGCAGACTTCACTCACAAAGTCTAATGGGTAACGGGGCGTGGATGGTTAGGCGGGCGTGAGTTGAACAATGGAAAATGAAGTGCGTCTGGCTAAAGTCGTCGTGGTACAAATTCGAATTCTGAAAATTTTAGGAGCCAAAACCAGGCTAAAGTAACGGGTTACCTAACATTTTTTTTTTTTTTTTTGGCGTTTGTTGGTGAGGTTTGAGGTGAACCCAAGAAGAAAATTGATACTATTTCCTAAAGAATAGTGAAAGGAAGCGTAAGAAATACTGAAGAATAATAATTGCCTCTTTTTTGATAGATGACTAGCACAGAAAATTTTGCACCAACTACCACATTGACGAGGTGCTTTAAAAATTTTGAATGACTGAAATTCTCGCGAAATGGCCGCGATTTATTGGCTGTCGCTTTTGAAATTGAAAGCGCGTTTTTCACTAGTTTTAGCAGGTAAGACTGCTGTTGTAGATCGGAACTCTCTCTATATTTTTGCAATGAAAGCTGGAAATTCATTTTTCGAAGAAATTAAGCATAAATTTAGAAGGACTTTTTTTTCTTTTGATTGAAACAATTTTGGCATTTCTTAATTACCAGTTTTTTGGTCGATATGCGTAGAACATCTGACAACACTAAAAATAAACAAATTCTACGATAATTAACTAATCTTAATTCATATATTTTTAACTCATTTTGTTTTGATTCTGAACGCAAGAATTATTTCTCTAAAAGATTTAGAAAAAAAATATTTTTAAAACCAAGAAAAACACTAGCGGACTTACCGGGGGGTCATAAAGTTAGCCGGTGGATAACTTGGATTTGAATACGCCACAAGTTAAATCCAATATAAACACACCTCGCAAAAGAAAAAGCGATGTACAGTGGACGAGGATACATTATTTATGAACCTTTCTTTGTCTTTGGAAACTCACGGACGATTCCTGTGTTTTTGTTTCGCTTTTTATGATTTTATTTGAAGGCGATAAAGGGTTACAAACTGATTATTCGTGAAACTAAATCTTTGCTAAGTTATTGAATTTCTACTTCTACACCAAGAGAGAGGAGTTGGGGGATTGAGTGATTTGAAAGCCACTAGACTGTTAAAATCATTGCCCGAGAAGGATGAGGATACGTTGATTAACAGAGCGATGGAACTCTGTCGGATATGGGACAGATTTATCATGGGAGAAGGAAACACGAACGATGATTTCACTCTACAAATGACATATTCTTCTGGTAAAAGACCTTGCAAGAGCTAAGGAACTTGGATAAAGATACAACTCCTAAAACAGCGATTCTTTGGTCTTTAACCTGGAAAAAAATTGGATAGCGAGAATCAAAACATTGGCACAATATTGAAAGAAAATCGTCAATTATTTTAAATTTTAGTTTTAATTGAAAAATATACTACTTAGAAACAAGAATTCTACTGAAAAATTTTGTTCAAAAATTAAGGATATTTTGTAAATAGACTGTTAACTTGAGTAGCATATATATTCAAAAACTTCTACACTATTGCAGTTTAGAGCTAAAAAAAATTGAAGATTTTGGAAACGAACTATGAGCAGTAAAAACGGATCGTTCTTGTTGGGAATTGTAAAGAGAATTTGAACGAATATTCACGTGCACGGCGTGCCACGAGAGCCAATAGGATGATGTTCAGAAGTGTGGGAATGTTGCTGTTGGCAGTGCTTGCTATGAAGACTGCTGTTGCAGCATCAGGTATGGATTTTTTTTTGTGTTTAGTATTGTAATATTGTATTTAGATGCTATTTTGCTTTAAAAATTTATAATAAGTGTGTAATTTCACTGAGGAATGTTAATTTTTTCTTACATGATAAAGTTGACAAATTGCACTTTTTCTATTCAACTGAACATGTTGCATGCAAGGAAAATCCCAGATCATTACGCTAGTTTTCAATAGACCTCTTGAACGTGACGTCGGAGCAGCTAAATTTGGAGGGCAAAACAAAAGAATCTTAATCGACTGAGAACTGGAACCTATTGTTTTGTCCTCCAAATTAAGCTGCATTCTGACGTGCTGCAAGGGGGCTATAGACCTGGTTAACAAAGACAGATCCAGAAGGAGGGTTGTAGGGTTGTGGGGGTTGCAGCCCTCCCTATGAAAATTTCGATTAGCTGGCTGACAGTGAGAGAATGATGAGCTGCATTCCGACGTGCTGCAAGGAGTCTATGCTTACACGTTCAAGGCACTTTGGATTTCTTTATTTTAACTTGAAATGCTAAATGCTATAAGCACGTGCATAGAACTATGCGAATACATTAAATGTGGTCATAGATGCATGAACGTGAGGCTTAGGACTTCATGTATGAATATTAAGAAAGGCTTATTCCAATGACATTAAGGTTCCACTGTCCTATGACAACAATTTCACTTGTACTTTCAATCTTTTTCTGCATCTTTCTAGATTGTTTGGAACCTGATACAAGAATTGTGGGCCGCTGGAAGAATGGCAACTTCTACAAAGGAGTAGTGGAGTCACTGACCAATGCTATTAATGTGTTGTTTGATAACGGGAATAGACTGAGCTACAACCTACACAGTAAATATGATGTTGTTGAAGATCGAATTCCTGAACAAAACGAGGTAAGAAAGCGGTAACAACTCATTCCACATGCGCTAGTTACAGCCGTTTTCACAATTTCTTTCACAAAGCCTGCATTTTCCTTCCGTCTTTTGCGACCAGGAGAAATGGGCCTCTGTACCTCTTTACCCTCAGGTTATAAGAAATAGACCTTATCGGCTTGGGTGCAATGTTTCCTCATTTCAATTCAGACTACGTGTCGTTCCCTAGAGTATTATTTCTTTGTTTAATGATTGTGCATGAGAAGACACATGAATATGGATACAATTCAAACAAAGAATCTTATTCTCAAGAGAATGACATGTCCACGTGGTCTGAAATGGGAAATCATTACACCCAAGCTAAAAACGTCTGTTTGGGATCTGCATGGTAATTAACGATTTTGCAGTAGGCGTCATTCGCTTACTTTGGTCTCCCTGTGTTTTTACTGTTGCAGATCAAATGGGGAGATCCCGTGGTTGTTAATCGTCCCCATTCCTTCGCGTTCCAACCAGCTCACATCCGGGAGATTGTGGGAGGTCGCTACATGGTCTGGTACAAAGATGGCTCGTACATCTACCAAACTAAGAAGGATATCAGAGTGTTTAATAAGTCAGCGGTCTGCAGTAAGTAATATGTCAACCTAATCAATATATATATATTAATCTCGGTCTCGAAAGAAACATCTCGGAGAATAATCCACTTGCATATTATATTCTGGTTGAGTGATCACGCACAAAGCAATCCAAGACGAGGCCCGAGGAAACAAAAGAATATTTAAGGAATACTTCATTGTTTCCCCGGAGCCTCGTCTTGAATTGCTTGAATTCCTTTGGAATGTTAAGCTTGATTCAAGATGGCCGCTTTTATTACGTACATCAAACTTTTCGATGAATAGACCTCTTTACCTTCGTATGCAAATTGCCCATTTCAGACCACATGACATTCCCTTGAGAAATGTTCTTTTGTTAAAATATTTACACATGAAAGAATCAACTCCCAAGAGTGGCATCACATGGTCTGAAATGAGCACAACAAACGACGAAGGCCCTAAAGAGGTCTATTTACTGGCTTCCAGAGAAAATTGACTGAATCTCTCAATAGAATATTTGGAATATCTGTTTAATTTTACTTTAACTTGTTTTGTATTATTTTATTTGACCACGTACAGATGAGCCTGCTTACCTCGGTTGCTATCGTGACCAAGTTCCTCGATATGTAACAGTGTTCATCCCTACTCGTCCAGCTACCATCGCAGCATGCGTCGATATGTGTAATGCGCAGAGCTACAGTATCGCGGCTCTCAGGAACTCTGATCTGTGTTTCTGTGGCAATTCGTACAACAAAGGTTACCAGGTAAAGATTCACCTTTTTTCAAAAAGAAAAACAATATCTCCAGGTTGTTAAATGTGATGAAGGCTAAGCTCTGAAGCAAAATGACGATGCATAGACATACAAAATAGTCCCCTTCACAGTTCCCTGCGTCATCTTGAAAGGTAGCCATGCCTTTACATCGAAGCGAGACGAACGCTGACCTTGCAATCATAGAGACCTGTTTTAAAACGTCTCTATGATTGCAAGGTCAAGGCACCTTTCAAGTGGGAACTATTCAGAAGATTGACTTCTTATGCACGTGAAATGCTTAGAGTACAATAATTAACTGTCACGGGTATTTTCAAGGTATTTCTGTGAAGGTCTGCCCTCAATATAATAAAATTTCTTTATTTTGTTTACAGACAAGTGATAAAAGATGCGACATGCCTTGTTATGACAATCCTTACGAAAAGTGCGGTGGTGTTAGCGCTTTCTCCCAATACTGGACAGGTAGGTTGGATTGTACTTGATTTATTTATCTCTTTACGAGATCCAGCCATGTAAAGAATTCACCACTTTCCATAGATCGTTTCACTGGTCAAGCAAGGGTTTGAGGTAGTTTCAAAGTATTATATACATTTGAACATTGAAGCCTTGACGGAATGCTTTGTGTTTGACCAATGGACTGATGTTATCTGATGTTATCGCTAATCAGCACCGCAAGTATAGCAGTGGCGCAGCTCAACGTGGTCGAACTGAAAGCATGTGAAGACGCATCTGGCAGCCGCTATACAGTCTATGTATGAGCTGTATGGAAAGCGGTGAATGTACTATAACGCTCTATTTTGAATTCTTAGAAAATGTGCGCAAACACGCGCATGCGCAAACGTTTTTCTCTGGTGTGCGCAAAACAGTAGCCGGACACTCGAGCTCGTTGCTTAGTCAGCATGTCCTTACGCTATGTTTGCAGTAAAAATAAAGGCCAAGCTTTATTGACCCCTTTCACGTGACGTCAAAGCAGCTCAATTTGGAGGACAAAGAAAGAAATTTCAATCTCCTGAGAATTTGAACCTATTGTTTTGTCCTCCAAATTGAGCTGCATTCCGACGTGCTGCAAGGGGTCAAAAGCCAGCGTTATAACCGTCATTATCAATAAGTTCTCCGTTTGTTTTATCAGGTATTGTTGGAGACAGACCAGTTTATCGCCCATCAGGTATGCTATATAGATGTATCTTTGGCAGAAACTATCCTTTAAGCAAATCGGGGGGGGGGGGGGCTTGATTAAATCTGATGGATCCTGTAATATTCAAATGCATCCAGAGTGATTTCAGGGTCTTTGGCTGTCATCTGAAAGGTTTATATGGCTTATTCTCTAGATGTTACATTGCTTTTTATTCTTAATTTTTAAACTCTAAGGGATGAGGCGTGAGTTGCTATCCAATCCACCTCCCATCCCCCCCCCCCCCGCTCTGGAACCACCCTAGTTTGAAATAAGCAACCTAACAAAAGCAATAAAGATACATATATAAGAAAGCCACATTTGTCGATTAGGTCTTCATATACTATCTCTTTCTATATAGGTTTAGAAGCCTATACAGAATTTCACATGGACCCATACGGCTTTCAGCGAACCTACCAATCAGGTTTGTCAATGGTCACGTGATTGATTTCCTTCATTTTTATCATCATTCTTATTGGGTTCAATGTTAGTGATTGCTAGTTTGATTTGATAATGTATTTGTTTTTGCGATGGAGTTTTATGTGAACATGTTATTGTCATTGCAGTGATAAGGAAGCAATCGATTCCGAGGTTTGGCAAGTTACCATGGAGTAATATACTGCAAGGTATGGGATAAGTGGTTTATTACGTCTAGTTACAGGCCTATCCTTTTAGAATCATCTCTCTTATGTTTCCTGTCCCCCTCTTCATTCCTTCCCTCTTTGTTTGCTTGCTTGTTTGCCTGTTTGCTTCCACGCTTGCTTGCTTGCTTGCTTCCTTGCTTCCTTGCTTGCTTGCTTCCTTGCTTCCTTGCTTCCTTGCTTCCTTGCTTCCTTGCTTCCTTGCTTCCTTGCTTCCTTGCTTCCTTGCTTCCTTGCTTCCTTGCTTCCTTGCTTCCTTGCTTCCTTGCTTGTTTACTTAGTACTCTTTATTCTCTCAGCTCGTAAAGCGGTAAGAAAGCCATCATCCTTAGCTAATTCGTCTCCATGGAGATGGAACGCCCTTAGATCATCCTGGGTCAGAGCCGATGGAAAACAATTCAGATGGAAGCATCTACCGACACTGGGCTCCAAGAAAAACTATAGGACTTGGACCAGTCCCCATATCCCTCTTACTAGAAACGGATGGACTTGGAATGGTAGAGCCTGGGTATCAGGTATTGAAAAAAAAACTTTCGTTTTTATCGATAACCTGAAACAGCCTCTGGGCTAATCAAAACCAGGGCAGGGCTAACTCACAGATAGAATTGGAATTTAGCTTGTTGGGTTATGTGGAGGGAGGTAAACTGGAGAACCCAGAGGGGAAAAAAACCCTTGACTCAAGGGAGAGACCTAGCAAACTCTACTCACATTACACGAGTAATTCAGGAATCGAACCTGAGACCCCAGAGGTGAGAGGAGAATGCACTACCGCTACAACATCCTTAATCCTCACATAGATCTTTTGATGTTATGCATTAGACCATTGTATCCTAAGCAACTGTCTTCTCGTATTCCTTATACAGCCGCTAAGATGTCAACAGCTTTGCAACAAAGTCATCACCCATATCCTAAAATAACAAATCCATTCTCCAAGAGTACTTATGGCAAAGTCACTTCAAAACCCACCTATTACAACAAAGGCTACCTGAAGGCAACAGATAAACCAAGAGTCACTAGTAAGATATATATAACGCTTTTGCTTGTTTATGAGAGTATAACAGATAAAGAACGGAGGCTTGTTTCAAATCTGGCCCTCAATTCCTGATCAAATTGGAGTTTGGAAGTTGATTTTTGTGGAGGGAGGAAAACCGGAGAACCCGGAGAAAAACCCTTGAAGCACAGGAGAGAACCAACAAACAACTCTATTCGCATACGACACCGAGACCAGTGGGACTCAAAACTGGATTGCATTGGTGAGAGGCGAGCCCTCTCACTACTACGCCACCCTTGATTCCCAAACTCCAAAAAAAAACACCTCAAAAGGCACACCTAGATGGCTCCCTCGTTTCGCTCGATTGCTCGAGCCTACACTAAAACGTACTAAAATGGGACCCTAGCTACGCCACTGGTAGAAGATTTGGCAATTATTTGAGAACGTATCTATTTCAGATCTCTTTTACTCAGCTAATGTTTTTAAATGTTTTTTTGCAGACTTGTATCCATACAATACGAGGACACCAAATTTTGCAAATATCTTAAGGCCATACAGCAGTAAGTATTATAACAGGACAGCTAGAACAATTTCAGTCAAACTAAGAAAACCGTGAACACCTAAAATATGTCTGGAATGTTTATTTAGACCGTTGCTTGTAAAAAAGATGTTTCCCTCCCCCATGAAAAGAGTTTGTACTGAATCCTTCTCTCGTGTATCCGTCTGTCTCGAATAGAAACTTCTAATTTCACGAGAATAAAACTAAAATATGAAGTTTGAAACTTTTAAACGGGAAAAAACTTTGCGTGACCACGCTGTGATCAAATACATAAACATTCCAGACATATTTTAGGTGTTCACGGTTTTCTTAGTTTGACTGTAACAGAATGTTTGCATAGTGGTCCTAGATTCTCAACTTTCTCTTATAAAAATGTCGTTTGCCTTCTTCTTCCCAGATGTAGATATCTCAAAATATTTCACGCCAGACCTTGTGCTACAGAAATTAGCAGGTTAGAAATCTTAGATAAAGAAGTAACTTAAACATGAGAGGGGAATTTGTATAGATTCTTACACTAGGATAATGTAGGCTAGCACCAGCATTTTGGTCACTGGAATGGAGAATAGATCTAGAATCACCAACATGGGATTTCTCCAAGGCTCATCACTGGGACCGGGATTATTTAGGTCACTGGGATGAGAAATAGAATCACCAACTTGGGTTTCTCCAAGGTTCATCACTAGGACCAGGATTAAGGTCACTGGCCATGGAATGAGAAATAGAATCACCAACTTGGGATTTCCCCAAGGTTCATCACTGGGACCGGGATTTAGGTCACTGGGAATGGGAAATAGTATCACCATCAAGGGATTTCTCCAAGGTTCATCACTGGTTCTTTCAATATATGCATCCATAAGAATGGCTCGTTAAAAGGCCACTGTTCCAAATACTTGTCTATATCGTGATACCTTCTCACTCCAATTAACATTATACCAATATTAACATTACTAAATTCTACCTATTTTATCTAGATCGTATGCGTACTGTTAAATGGAGCCAGTTAAGCAATTTTAAACAGCTATTCAAACCGTCCTCTTCAAGTAAGTCGAAGAAATAATATTTATCTACAATCTGCACATTGCGCATCAATGTTTCCGACTCGTGGGTTGCTTGTGGTTCCATCACTGGAACACATGAATATTCTACACAAAATAGAGGCTAACCCAGAGTTTTCGAAACTGGAGCAGTATTCTCTCAGCTTCTCTTCATGATCAACGGTAAACTAGGCAACTTTTAATTTCTTTCTTTTTTTCCCATTTTTTCAGTTCCCCTTACATTTCGTTATCTTGGATGTTTTGCTGATGATTACCAGCGAGATCTTCCATTCCAGTACTCCATGCCAACGAGTTCTTTGACAGTGAGATCCTGTGTTCTCAAGTGTCGTGAGAACAGTTTCTCGGTAGCAGGACTCCAGGGTTCAACCCAATGCTTCTGTGGAAACACGTACAGTAAATACGGCCGTGTGAGAGAAGACGAGTGCAGAATGAAATGTGGTATTAGCAAGACTGATATTTGTGGTGGAATCTTAAGGAATTCGATTTATTATACAGGTAAACTTAATACACGCATCAAGCATTCCGCGCTCATGCCTTAAGCGCATGCTCAGGGGATTAAAAAGTGGGATAATATTTTGTAAAATATTTAATTTTTTTGGTATATTTGACTCAAAATTCGCTTAACGGTACGTGATCTTGAATATTTAATGAAAATTGTGTTTGACAAGAAAAATACAACTAAAATATAACATGTTTTACAAAATATTATCTCACTTTTTAATCCCCTGATCATGCGCTTAGAGCAGTAGCGCGGAATGCTTGATGCGTGTATAGACCTAGTCCCCTTCGTATATAGACCCCTTTCACGTGACGTCAGAGCAGCTCAATTTGGAGGACAAAACAAAATAATTTTAATCTCCTGAAAATTTGAACCTATTGTTTTGTCCGCCAAATTGAGCTGCATTCCGACGTGCTGCAAGGGGTCTACAAATTATCCAATTCAAACCATGTGATGTTTACATGATGTTCCCTGGAGAATTGTTCCTTTATCGTTTTTTTTAAATTCATTCATTCACATTCATGTGGACATAAATATGAATATAATTAATAAAGAAACAATAGTTCCCTCAATTGTTCCCTGCGCCATTTTGAAAGGTAGCCATGCCTTTGCATCGAAGTGAGACGAACGGTGACCTTGCAATGATAGAGACATGTGAATAATTGTTCAAGGTGTTAAAAAAGGTCTCTATCATTGCAAGCTCACCGTTCGTCTCACTTCGATGCAAAGGCATGGCTACCTTTCAAAATGGCGCAGAGAACTGTGAAGGGGACTATTCTCCAAAGTTAAAGTGTCATTTATAGCTTAATCCTTTTTCATAATTCTCGGTTTTGGTTTTGGCTTCCCTCAAATAACTTTTCAACATTCTATGTTGGCATTTGGTTGGCTGATCGATGGGTCGGTCGGTTTAAAGGTAGGACGGATGGTCAAAAATCAAAAGAAGAATTTGATGCTGCAGTATTTTTCAAAACATCGCGATACGGGAAATCGAATATCAATTATTCCAGATTCCATGTATAACAAACTCAAATAACTATAGACCCCTTGTAGCACTTTGGAATGCAGCTCAATTTGGAGGACAAAACAATAGGTTCCAATTCTCAAGAGATTGAAGTTATTTGTTTTGTTCTCCAAATTGAGCTGCTTTAACGTCACGTAAAAGGGGTGTATTGGCATTCATAAGATTCTGAAAATATGTACCCTTCATTTGAAGTTTCTTGTCATCTTTTTCAGGGATTGGATCAGCTTGGCCAGCACACACAAGATCAAAGACCAAAGCAAGCAATAACTCAAGTACGCATGCTCAGAGTAAAGCCAATGACAAGCAAGCTAAGAAAGTGACGTCAGCAATACATACCAAATATGATAAAACAACATCTTTATCGAAACACAAAGTTACAAAAACTTTTCAAAAAGATTCAAAACTGATTTCAAAGAAAAAAGAGGTGAAAAAGATCCAAAGGAGCAAAAATAAAGCGAGGAATAAAATAAACGATGCACCAGAAAAATTGCCCGAGAAAGATAACTCAGGGATTGACGACTTTCAAGTCGAATCCATCAAAGTTAAAGTCAATTTTTCGGAGCTCAAAAAAGCATTGCAAACGCTCTCACCTGAGATTGTTAGACGAGTGCAGAAAGATCTTTCTAGAATGCACAAGAAGGAACATTCGAATCACACCAGGGAAAAAGTTAAGGTCGAATTGGAAGAAACAGAGCAAGATAATGATGAAGAATATGATGAGAATGATGTAAAGAGGATTCGTAATGAGATTCACAACAAAGCACTCGACCACTTGACAAACGAAAATATCAAAGAAATTTTAAGAATTATGAAAATTCCAAAAAATGAGATTAAAGGTGAAAGCAGTGGAAAAAGTTTTGGAGATGCTATCAAAAGCATTCATGCTGCTAGAAAGAAAGGGATGGAACGAAATGGGATCAAAGTTGTGAATGGAAAAGATGTGACTCATGAAGAAATAGAAAGCTATAGTAGAATATCTTTGGATTTTCCTTTAAGGCTAACAAAAGGAGCTCCAAAAACGTCGATCAGGAACGAAGCATCTAAGGATAAGGAAGAACGAAAGAGTCATGAAAAAAGCAAACTTAAGGTTAAACCAACTAAGAAAAATACGAAGGACAAATCAAGGAGTAGTAAAGTCAAGTCAGTTAGAAAAGTAAGCAACAAGAAAGCACATTCAACAAAGATGAATTATTATACTGTGAAGAAATTGAAGAATGATGTGAAGAATGTTACCAGTAGTAACACAAGAAAGGATGAACATCTTAAGGCAAATATAAACGCTAAAAGTACTGGTAGTAACAACGTGCAGAGGTTGGATGTACAACGTCATAAACCAGATTCGAAAGCAGGCTCTCCAAAGGTAAATACTGTTGCAAAGACTTCAGGTAGAAGCAATGAAAGGATGAAAGCCAAACAAACTCATTCATCTACTACGGTGTCTGAGAAAGACCTCAACAAAAGTAAAGATTCTTTAAACAGTAAGCCAGTTATACATATGGCTGGTGGTAATAAAAAGATGAAAGAGAAGAACACTGTAAAGAACGTCTTGAAGGTCGTCGAAGTACAACCTGACGTACCAGCCGTGAAAGGTACTCATTCAGGCGAGGGAAAGGCAACGCTCAAAATGAGTCATGACCATGAAAACAAACAGATTTCAAAAGATGGAGATTTAAAGAAAGCTGAAGGAGTGAAAAGTGTCGAAGCAGGAAAGGCATCGCTCAAAATGTCTTCTGATCATGAAAACAAACAGATTACAAAAGATGTAAAGAAAGCTGAAGGAGCAAAGAGTGTCGAAACAGGAAAGGCATCGCTCAAAATGTCTTCTGATCATAAAAACAAGCAGATTCCAAAACTGGATGAAAATGCAAAGACAGCTGAAGGAGTAAAGAGTGTTGAAACAGGTCCAAAAACCCGTATTCCCAGCGTAACAAAGCCACCTCCCTCGCCGAATTCTTCAGCAGCCCTTCCTCAGTTGAAAGAAGATCAAAACAAAGTTAAAGATAAAGAAATTTCGAAGGCACAAGGAACAAATAATAAGAAGGAAAAAGACCAAATTTCTGCTAAAGGAAGCAAAGATGGTCATGAAGACAAGCAGGTCACACCAAACAAGTTACCAGGGAATGACGATGACAAAGTCAAAAAGAGTCAAAGTCAAAGCAAGGTAAATGACAGCGGTGTGATATATTTGGGTAGTGCAGCAACAAAAGATGATAAAAGTCAACAGAAACAAGACGAAAAGTCGCAGAATAATCCATCAGATCAAGAGGAAAATTTACAATTACACGTTGAGAAGGAAGGTGATGAAAATGGCGTGATTTACCTTGGGGGAGCCGCAAAACAATTGCAAAAATCAAAGAAAAACGACGAAACAAAAGAAGATGAAAACGTTCCAGATTCTAAAGAGAAGGTGAAGGAAGTAAAACTTGATAAGGAAGATGAAGCTGAAAAGATGTCCCCTAGTGGTTCTGAGAAGAAAGGAAAAAAGATGAAAGACAAAGTTAATACCTTAATGGTAAAAACAAATTATGACGGTGGGGATGACAAGAAAAAGCAAACAGAAGCAAAGGCTGCAACAAAAGAGAAAGAAAAAGATAACGACAAAAAAGAAAGCAAAGTTGCGAAGAAACATAAGCATAATGATTCGGAAAAAGAGCAACATAGCACAAAAATTGTCAACGAGGACAACGACGAAATGTCGTCCAAAGAAAACGAACAAAAGAGGACAGCAAGCAAGAAAGTTAAGACAAAAAATTCAGATAGTGCTGCTGACCTGAAACCAGGGACAGAAGGGAAAGAAGATGTGGACCTTGCTCAAGGGAATAAAGTCATAGTGCCCCAGAACTCTTTGCAAGTGAATAAACAAAGTCAACCCGAGCTATCGGCTTCCCAGCCAGTTGAAACACAGAATGACGAGGCCTTGACAGATCGTGGCAGTGGCGCTGATGCAAGTGGTTCGAACTCTGATGCATCTGAAACTCCATTTGAACAAGAAAGCAAGCTGTTATCTTTTCAAAAGCAAAATTCCATCTATGGCAAATCCAGTAATGCAGCTTTGCAAAAAGGCTCAAGTGGAAATTCTTTAGGAAACATCAATAATACTAAAGGGAAAGCTGAAGATAGGAAGCAGTTTGGTGTCAGTGGAATGTCTGACGCAGAGAAAGTCACAGAACGTAAAATAATCACCAAACTCAACAATCTGTTGAATAGTGGAAGTGGTGATGACAACTTTGAGGATGTTGTAAAAGAACTTGAAAAGAATAAGATTGATGGCATTTCTGCTAATGGAATTACTATTATGAGGAGACAAGGGTCTGGAATTACCTCTACCCAAGAAAATAGTGTACGCAGACCTCAACATAGCGATAGTTCTGGCTTGATGGACACCAAGATAATACAGTCTGGTGGTGATATAAACAGAAGAATGGGAGGAAAGCCTATTGGTGAAGACAAATATGGCAATGTTGGAACAACAAGTTCTGCTTCAAATGATCAAAAGATCAGAAATTTGCCGACGAAGGCCATGGGACTTGAGAATAGTGTAGACCTTGGTTCTGGTTTAGAAGATGTGAATTCAGGAGAACTAAGCACGAAGTATACGTACTTTGGATCTGGAGCAGTTAAGGAAGGCCTACCTTTGATTCGGGCGGATGATCTCAAGCGACTTACACAAGAACAGAGAAGGCATTCATTTGGAAACAGCGGAGACGAAGCTCAACCTAACAGTGGTCTTCAAGGGGAATCTATTGGCAAGGGAAAAAAACCAAAGTTCTTACATCCTAAAGGGAAGAACCAGAGACTTTATGCTAAATCTTCCATCCCAACACCACCAATCTACAAGATGATCATGATTCCAAAATCAACTTTGGGCACAGAGAAGAACACTGGAAAGGAAAAACGTGTTAAAAACTCAAGGAATTTAAAATTCGTCTTGGGAAGGAAAAATCTATCAAAAACGAACCCAAAGGCTAAAAAATCAAGCATTGCAAAAACGAATGTCCAAATAAATAAGAAGAAAAATCTGAGAAAACATGTCCAAGGAGAGTCTCGATATCAAATAGAGAAGAAAGAAAGCAGTAAAAGTCAAGCATTAAAGAAAAATTTGAGTAAAGAGAAGTATTATTCTGATGTAAAAGGAATTCGTGTGGTGAAAAATGGCGTTTCTTTTACAGTAAGTAAAGGTCAGTCAAATCCAAGTCAAAATTCAAGACCCTTAAAAGGAGAGATCTCATCGACAAAAAACATTGGTGAAACTACGAAAACCAACCATCTCAAAGACAATAAACTCAAACTACATCATATTTCGGAGAGAAGAAAAAACGTTACCAAAAAAGATGGTTAAAATTGTCAAAATTACTAAAAGTAGCAAAATGGATCAGTGAGGATGAAGTTCTTGACGATACGGAGCACAATCTCAAAGACAATGGATCCCGTAACCAACTGATATCGCGTGGGAGTCATTTGTATAGGAAATCGCATGGTTTCGAGTGCACTTTGGAATAAATTTGCACGAGCGGGTTTTCAAAGAGCTCAAAATTGCACGAGCCCGATAGGGCGAGTGCTATTTGAGCTTTTTGAAAACCCGTGAGTGCAAATTTATTCCAAGTGCACGAGAAAACCATGCGATTTCTTGTTAATAATATAGATGCAAAAATTTCGAACCAAAATTCCTTGTTTATTAATATTCATGCTCATAAATATTCATAGAGTGTTGATCAAATGTGTGTTTTTCAAGAGCTCATTGAGCGCGCGCTCAATGACGTGAGATAGCGTCAGCAGCGCGCGCTCTTCAACTGAAACCGACAAAATATTTATTCAAAAACAAACAAAATCACCAACTTTTTAGCCGTTTTCACCTCTTAAACTTGTTCCTTCGCGATCGGAAAATGCATAGTCTTGATGCTTAATAATGTTATCAACAGCAGAATCAAAAAAAATTTGGTTTCAAGACCGTTTTCGGAAAATGTAATTTGCACCGGTGTTTCAGGTTTTTGCACTGGTGTTTCACGTTTTTGCACTGGTTTTTCAGGGAAACTGCACTGCTTTAAACCAATCAGAAGTGAGAAATTTTTGCATCTATATTATTACAACATGAACTGAACAGGCACTTAGAAGATTGGCATGTTTATCATGACGAAATGCTTTTGTGTGTCTTTCTTGATCCGAAATAGGATTGCACGCTGTGTAGTTTAACCGCAGGCTCAGTTAACTGCTGACCTTCGGTTTGTTTAAGAATAGACCTTTCCATAGTATTCCCACAATCCCTTACTGATGATCCGAGCATGAGATCGAGGTCAGGGTAAAATTTGCATAAAAATGTATAAAAAATATGCAAATTTTACCCTGACCTCGAGCTCGCGCTGGGATCATAAGGGATTGTGGGAAGACTACGGAAAGATAGCATAGACGCTTATCATAGCATGACGTTTATCATTGTGTTTTGTTTTTTTTTGAAACGCGAAAAGAGGTTCATAGTCCTAGGCTAATTCCCAAGTTTGTATGGTACGTAAAGCGAACCAAAGGCTAAGGAAAATGTTGTTTGTTCATAAAATAAATGCAGGCTTGCTCTTCATAACATTATTTTTTTTAGAAAGGGGAAAAGAAAGCGAACCAAAGGCTCAGGAAAATAATACTTGTATGTACTTGCAAATCAGATTTCTATATCATTCTCGTCAATAATACAGAGGTTAGTGTAGAGATATTTAATGTAGAGATATTTATTAAAATCCTATTTCATTTATTCAAAACAATTTTCATCAGTTAAAATTGCAATGCCTTGGGTGAAACCTCTTTTTAAATGCTGCTATACCCTCATAACACGTACGCTTTTGATTTTAGAGATTAAGCTTTTTTGAGTTTGTTTGCCTTCCAGTGAAGCCTTCCCCAAGGGACTGTGAGCTCAATCCATTCGCTATTGAAGTGAGATATCATCACATGTCTGTTAGCTGCAAAGGTCCTATTCACGCCGCTGTGACGTTAGTATCCTGCTTGATTCCTATTGAATACTTTTGACGTTACCCCTGACAACATGCACTTTTCAACGACAAAAATTCGTTCCAAGCTCAACTGAGAAGCGTAGTATTTCCTTTCGCTCCGACAACCTTTTATGAAATAGGTGTATATCTAAATATTTCATAAATAAAGGCAATATAAAAGAATTAACCTTACGTTTCAAGAACTAACTTGAAGTTAAGTTATTATTAAAGTCCAGTTTTCTTGCAAGTTTGAAAGTCAAATTTGCAAAAATTTTTTCAACACAACGAAGATTTTTCCAACTAATTTGCGTCTGTCCCCCCGCTACAAACACGAATAATCCCGTTGTAGATTTAATATTTACCGAGCTTTTCGGGTTTGACATCAGAATATCATATTATCTGTTTGTTCGTAGAAAAAAATCCGTAATCTGAGCCAAGGAGGTTTGGAGAACTCAAATCATGAATCATAAGAATCAGGTGTAAGATAACAAGCCATAAACGAGCAGCTTTACTGAGAAAAGCGTATTTTGAACACTAAATACTGCTAGTGAATTGCATCTCGAGTCATCGTGGTACATTATAACGAGAGTTAGAAGCCAAAACCAGGCTAAACCAACATGTTTTAGCTATATTGTATCCAATGATCTCTTTTTGTAAAAATACAGGCGGAATACCTTTCTCTACTTTGCATAGTGAATTGCAGCTCGAGTCATCGCGGTAAATTATAACGAGAGTCTTTTAGAAGCCAAAACCAGTAAACCAACATGTTACTCTTATTCACTCTCATGAATGGCTAATAAATTATGAAATATAAGGACTTGAAGTGATTTTCATTATCACACACTTCATCTAAAGCATGCAGTCAAAGTCGCATTATCCGAAGAAACGCTGTGATTTCTTTCCTACTTTTAACTTCTCTGCTTTCTCTGGTCTATCAAATACCCACCTCCTCCCGTTTTCTCTCTCATTTTTAAAAATCAAAAACACTTAATCAACAGTCAAGAACGAAGCTAGGATAAAGTTCTTCTATGAAAAATAACATTGAATTTCTAAGGGAACTCAACTGTTCTACAAGAAACATGGTCAATGTTTGATTTTTGTTTTTTGATCAATTTTTGTCCTGTCAACTTCAACAACTTCAAAAGCGAATTAAACCTTCAGAAACGTTCCTGTTCGCACGATTTAGTGATCACTGAAGTAAAATCTAAAACCTCAAAAAGCGTCAGCCGCGTCATCAATATAATTGCCCAATTTTCAGCTCCAGCGAGAAAACAAACAAAGAACACGTTAAAACCCTTGAAACATGTTTGTCGATATTCACAGATTGAATCATATTTACTTATCACTTGAACTGTTTATATTAACTACTTATAAAATGAGTTAA
>OZ025220.1:6994619-7078000 GCA_964019055.1 Anthopleura xanthogrammica
ACAATTTAAACTGAACAGAAGGGCTTCCTATTTGATTAGCTACAACATTTACAACAGGAAAAAATGGTAAAATTAAACTTTGTATTATCAATTGCCGGAGAAATTTTCCTACCTTAGCGATAACTAAAAAGGTCCGAGAACTGATCATATAGGGACACCAACAACCAATGAAAAAAAAAATTGCATTCACAGAAGCTCGCCGATCTTTCTTAAAAAATGCTGTATTTTTGCAAATATATTGGAATGTTTTGCGTGATTATCAATTGAGAACTTTTCCTATATACATTTGCGCTAACTCAGAAGGTTAGAAAGACCAAGACCTGATCATATAAGGACACCAATAACAAAAATATTATTTGAAGTATTGCATTTACAATGTGTTTTTTTTTTTTTCTTAAAGAAAATCTTTATTCCGCTTGGTTATAGAACAACACGTAAACCTGAAAGAACTGTATAATAAGATATTGGAAATAAAAAATGTATATTTTTGAAGTTGAAACGTTTGGATTTTTCAAATTAAAAAATTAGAGACAACTCGACTAAATTTATAAATAAAAAATGTAGTCTTACTGCATTTTATCAGAGTCATAGAATTGATTTGTTCTTAGTTGACAATTTTATTTGAGTATTTAGTATTTATCTACCACTTAATGTAGAAAGTTTTCCCGTTTCTTTCTGGATAATTTTGTGCTTTTCAAACAGTTATAGACTCCTATTTTGAGTGAACAAAAAGCAACGGAAGTTCACTTGAGCCATCTGCGCATAAAAAGGTATATTATTGCATGATTTTAAAATAAAATTCTTATCTCTGCCTGCCCGACCATGTGATATCTAACCGTTCCACATGCATATCAAAGACGAGATAAAAAAATCAATTTGGTAGTTTAGTTAAAAGTATATTTTTGTAGAGGAATAAAGAAAAGAAAAGAAAAGAAAAAGAAACCGGAGAAAAGACCTCGAAATTTTAAAAGCACAGAAGAGAACCAACCAGCAACTCTACTCACATTAATATATGAACATATTATGGCGAGGTGGCTGACAACCACAGCGATGAGAGAGACGGCGCATGCATTCCGTGTAACAGTTTGACGCTTTTATTTAATTAAGTTTATAGGAAAAAAATATCCTTCTCCTTGTTTGATCATGGCTTTAAATTTTGACCGATCTGATTACAAGTGCTGTACTCTAAAACTCCAAACGACTCCCTTCTCCTCCCTCACAGGCGAATCCCCCCCTTCCCATCCCCCTCGTCAAAAATGTCCTGTAAGGCGAGCTTGATCTCAGAATCTCCGGCACTCAAATGAGGTACTATTCAGCAAAGGTTGCATGTATAAGTTTGACCTTGGTGTTGTTTTAAAAAAAGAAGCTTTCGCCGGAACCAAACTATATTCAATCGTATCGATAACCGACTACTTAGACCTGAAACAATCGAGCAATTCCTCCTTAACCTGTCCCTTCTGAACCATCTTTCTTACAGGATAGATCGCGGGTTCGGTTCCTGCGGACGCCACGTGTGGAAAGAGTTTGTTTGATTTGTAGTTTTCTCCCTTACCATGAGGGTTTTTTTCCTCCAGGTTCTCCAGTTTTCCTCCCTCCACAAAAACCAACATGTGAATTGAGAGATGTGTGCATAGAATATTAAATGTAGTGGTAGTATGGAGTTTGAAGGTGATATAAAAACATTTTCCTCTCGCTAGGAAGACTTGGCAATGAATCCTCTTATCGCTATATGCTACGTAAAAAAGTTGTTTACCCCCCCCCCCCCCCCCTCCCCCTCCCAAGTAATAAATGTATGTAAGTACTGCTAATAACAGCGTGGGAAGTCAAATTAGGTTCGTTGAACTTAATACTTACTTCAAGGTACTTTACTGTATCAACAACTAACAAGAAAAATCTTGATAGAAAAATAAATATTAGGTAAATAAATATGTCGCTGAAACAATTTATTTTTATTACTATGATCACTCCATTTAGAAACACAGGAATTAGAATTTATAATGTGAATCATCTGATAGCATAAATAAAGCTTCTTTGGAAGCGTTAGGCCACAATTTTCCCCTGAATTTAGAAAGGGTTACAAGATGTTTGGGAAGAAGTGTGTTGTTTTGTTCGTTTTGCTTGTTGTCCTGGAGACAGCGCTGAAGATCGAGGCGGCTGCGAGTGTTGCTGTGTCAAACAACAAATTGACTCTACAAGGTAAATAATGAAGAGAATGGAAATCGTTATTTTTTTGTTTATTTTTTCCTTCATTCCTTGCTCCCTTTATTCGGTTTCACTCTTCAATTCCTCCTTTCTTTCATTCTCTCTCTCTCTCTCTCTCTCTCTCTCTCTCTCTCTCTCTCTCTCTCTCTCTCTCTCTCTCTCTCTCTCTCTCTCATTTTTGATTACCTCAATATTTCATTCTTTCTTTTTTTTAATTTATTTATTTATTTTTATTCTCTTTTTTTTTTTCGTTTAATCTCTCCCTTTTTTCGTTTTTTTTTCTTTCTCCGTCTCTCTCTTCCTTTTCATTTCCTTTCCTCGTCTTACTTTTCCTTACTTATTTCCTTACTTGCTTACTTCTTTCCTTCGTTTGTTCATTAATAATATTAATAAAATTGACTAATTATTTCTAATTGAATGCCAAAGACAAGAATAGGAAATGGGAATGGATTCTTTCGCCAAGCTTTTCTAAAATATCAACTTACTACTTCTTCAATTGATATGTAATGTGTTGTATATTGTTGCTAGGGAACGCCCATATCCAGTTCTTAGAGCCTCAAGAGCGAGTTTGGGCTGGTCTTTCTAATGGTAAATCAATTTCAATATTCACCCAATCGTTGTGCTTGCAAACATTCCCTAAAAGTACACATTCCGTAGTCGTGGCTGCCATATAAGATAACGATATGCTTCCCTTAATATGCGTTCGGATTTCATAAAAGTATATGTAGATTCGAACAACTTGATCAAACATTGCGTCTGCTGAGTCAGTTATAGGCCAAGTCTACATCCACTTCCCCCACCCCCTCCCCCTCAAGGTACACGATGTATGGGCTGCTCAACAGCAGAAATGTCGAGTGCCTCTATTTGTGGGATAGGATATGGCGGCGCGTGCCAAGGGAGCCCAGTATAGGCAGCAGAAAACTAGCTACTTTTTCTAGCAAGAATATAAATCACATTTAATGAAAGATCAATAGAAAGATCCCTTGCTAAAGAAAAAAAATATCGTATAATATCAATTGACCTCTTTACCTTGGGTGTAATGTTTTCCCATTTCAGACCACGTGTCATTCTCTTGAGAATAAGATTCTTTGTTTGAGTTGTGTCCATATTCATGTATCTTCTCATGCGCAACCGTTAAACAAAGAAATGATACTCAATGGAATGACACGTGGTGTGAAATGGGAAAAACTTCGCTCAAAGTAAGAAAACCTATCATTTAATATAAATAAATAAAATAAAATCTAAAATGAAATTCATTTATGTGTTGTTTCTTTAGGGCGTCGTTATCCTGTTATCCACAGCGGCGATCGCATCGCTCTACGAGTGATGTACAGCAGCTACTCGACCAGATGGATCAGATGCTACTCAAGCTACTGTTACTATTCAACTTGTCCTGGAGACAAGGTACGGTATCGAAAACCTTCGAATTCAATTTCATGAAATTTAAGTCTGGATGTCAGACGAGAAGACGTTTGGATTTTTGCAAAATCTCTAACTCTCGCTCTATAACTCAGATTTTGCATGACTGGGACTGGGATTTTGCAAAATGTTGGCCTGGGAAATGAGATTAGGACCTCCACTTCCTGTCCTTCATCATAGCACACCTTTTCCAATGATGGTTGTTATGACTTCAAGTACGAAGTGGAAAAACACATTTCTTTTCCGTTGGCAGTTTTGCAAAGGGGTTTATGTAGAGTTTGAAATATCTTAAATATTTTTTTCAGATAATGTCCTCCAGTAAATGGTCCTCCTGCACCTACGAGCAGTTCTACATCCGGGGAGTCAACAAGAATGACGGACAGACGATCCTTGGCGGAGATTACGTCACACTTGCACCGTACCGCAGAGGAAGCACTTGCCGTCTCAGGTGTTTCTCTTCATCTTCAACGAAATGCAACTCCGCGACGTAAGTCCGATCTAAGCATTTTAGCGTTATAATTTTGTTAAAAATCCTAACTCAGGTACTACAATGAATTGACTTAAGCTAGTCATAATGGTATCCGCGGGTATATAAATAATGTAGAAGACTGAGATGAATAGACTGCATTGCAGACCATGTGTCATTCTCTTGGGAATAAGATTCTTTGCTCAAATTGCACTATATTCGTGTGTCTTTTCGTGTGCAAATCTTTACCTTGGGCGTAATGTTTCCCATTCCAGACCACGTGTCATTCTCTAGAGTATCATTTCTTTGTTTAACGGTCGCGAATGAGAAGACCAATGAATATATAGATACAACTCAAATAAAGAATCTTATTCTCAAGAGAATGACACATGGTCTGAAATGAGAAAACATTAGGCACCCAAGCGAAAGACGTCTAGTGCCCTACACTTAAAGACTCTGATATTTTTTTCTAGGTGTCTCAGTGAAAGCTACTTCAAGGGGAACAACGCATTTGCCTACTCCTACCTGACCTTCCAGATCTTCTCTCGTAACGGGGTAGACGGACAAGACCCGGTACAGTACGGCGACACTGTAGCATTCCGGTACCCGTACTATCACCCCAATTACTGGCTGTACTTCAGCGGAAGTTACCTCTATGCTAGGTCTTGCAGCTCTAACAGCAAAACGTCTTGTGCTTATAAAAGCAATCTGTTTGGCTTCCAGATTTTCAAACCCTTGTAAAACCAACCGCTATAATATCGGGGGACAAAAACTTAAAGAGAAATTAAAGTAAATCCGCAAAAACAATTCAGCTAGAGTGAAGTTGTAACCCTAAAATAAAGTAAAATGGGCTGTTATTAATCTATTAATTAAATATCTATAAATAATAAAGTATATTGGTCACGCAAATATGTTCATGTTGATGCGAAATTCTACTATAATAAGTAGCACCAAGCACTGACTTTTTTTTAAAGATTAAAACCGACAGCAACAGACCTTTCCAAGATGCGCTTAAGGACGTTCGCGGGCATTGTTCGTTTGCATCTGTTCTGCGCATATGGCGTGACAGCACGCGCGTGCGTGACCTATGTTTTTCAAGATCAAACTCCGTCACGCTCGTTGCGAAAACGATTTCGACCGGCTATATCTCGAGAACAACAACGATGATCCCCATCTTTTATTTTAGTATTTCATAAAAAAAATACATAAGCTGTCAGTGATCCAAATTTGAAGGAAAAAATATGGGAAAATCATAACGAAAACACGTATTTGGATGAAAACTTCAATCTACATTACGGCCTAAGCGTTACCGAATGGTGCATGGTGGCTGGAAATTCGAACCAAAAACTACAAGTTATTCGTATGTATTCATAAATATTTACACATAACATTTATCTATGGGTTATTAGATGCTTGTTTCAAAAAATGTTTAGCAATCCATTTAGAATTTTAACAACAAAAATGACTTGTACTGCTCGACTTGTATGTGTTGCGCGCAAGCGATTTTCGAAAAGAAAAAGGCTGCACTTTGATATCATCTCACTCCTAAACGAGAATGGTGACCCCCATCATTTATTTGCTGATGGAACTTCTATGATGATCTTATTTCACCATGCGAAGTTTGAAGGAAAAAAAAACATGGGAAACACTTTTGCCCGCGCACTTCCTTAAAACCAAAAAATGGTCCTGGTTAATCACGGCCCGGGCAAAATAATCCCAAAAATCTGAGTCTCTAGCAGATGAGCTACTAATTTATTAGATCAAATTGAAAAGGGGAAGCGAGGAATCCTATTATAAATTCTCGTTTAGCTCCTCGTAGTTTTTGCTGGAAAAAGTAAAACGAAAGACGAAAAAAGAGGAAAGAAATATATGTAAAATGTACGAATATGTTGAAAATATTGACATCGAGACATCAGAAAAGAGCTCTTCGAATAATCCATCCATGGCTAAGCTATGAAGAATCTCTCCAATCATCTGGATTACTCACCCTTAGGGCTAGGCGGGAGGACACTTGTATCAAGTTCATGTGGTTCATTCCCCTTTAGTAGTCAGCTATTTCCCAATATTACACATAGTCATAGTTACAGCCTTAGATCTGGGAGTAGCAGGGAGGTGAGGCTAGTGGCCAACACCAAGAGGTTCAGTGACTTCATAACCTCTCGCCTGCAGGACCTAATTAGAGAATAGTTTACATTAGTTTTTGGCCGTCTCTCTAATTACTCTTGCTTGGCTGGGGTTATGAAGTCACTGACAAATCCTTAATTATTTAATTATTTAATATTCAATAGCATCTATATAACCTAATATATATTAATTGTAATTATTTAGCTGACCTCCACTGTAATTCAGTCGTCAGTCTGCAATTGTGGTTGAATTAAACATATTATTATTACTATTATTATCTATTTATATGTAAAATTAAGCTACGAATTTATAGTATAACTAGTGTATTATGATTTAAAGACATTTAAAAAATATAAAAAAGTGATTAAGGATTAATAACTGCACAGTTTGCAACAATTATCATTTTCTAAAACCTTGGGTATAAATTAAAGTTAGTTTTCCTTATTTTCGATTTAATGAGAGTTAGGACCATCTAACTCGATATTTTCAGTATTTATTCTACATGTGAATACAAGTGAATAGTTAAATGGTAAAATATTTTTATATGATTTGTGAATGTTGTATCTTGGAGATATCAAGGTTTATACTTGTAATATTTTAATGAGTGCGATGTCATTGGAGGCTTTATTAAAAATACAAAACTTTTCTGGGGCAGTCAAACAACATTTATATTTATAAAACATCATTGTCTTACTGACTCAGGGTTGATAGAAAGGTTATTGCAAATTAGTTTTCTTGTAGAAATCAGTGTTTAAATTTACAAATGATGACAAATAAACTCAAATGCCTTCAATAACATCACACTCATTTAATAACACTGGAAGTATAAACCTCTATAAATTTTAGATTAAGATTTATATGCACTTTTTTTAAATCTAGAGAGTTTCTTATGGATTTTGAGAACATATAAGCGTACAACTTTTGTTTTTGAGTTTATTCTAAATTTTTCCTTGTTTTCGTTTTCAAAGAGTTGATGTTAACTTAACTACAGGAGTGATAAGTGATAAGTGACAGTCACTTCTCTCATGCCGTTTTCCGCAAAGAAAACAAGCTGTGCAGCATTATTAACTTTCTGAAAATTTTCATGATATGGATGATGTTATTGTTATACCTACGATGTTTTGACTAGCCAACCAGCAGGACACGCGTGAGAAACGTCTGCGCATGCTCTAAGTCCGTATGCAAATTAGTCAAAAGCGTCTTCGTGCTATTGTAAAAATATGCAAATCTGACTTTCACACTTGCCTGAAGAATAGTCTTTACAAAATGCCAAAACTTAAAGTCAGTTCTTAAAACTTAAGGCTAATTTTTTCATATTGCCTTTATTAATACAGTATCTTGGTCTCACAAAAGTATACCCGCAAAATGTTTTGTATACTTGGAGAAAACAAGCATTTATTTTCTCACTAAAACTCTTGTAAATTCTTGGAAAGCGTGCTGAAAGGCACGCATGCGCAAACGTTTTTCTCTAGTGTCAACCAGCAGTCAAACGAAGAAACAAAGAATAATATCAGTATTCATTATGGTCAAGGCAAAACAAGGAACTAAGGGGCCTTACACTGTGTCGGACGAATTTTTAATCGTCCAAAAAGTTGTACGATTAGGCGACGTTCTGTTCACCCGGAACTGTGCTATCTGGACAAAAACTCAAAAACCTAGCCATGCAAATTAAAGAGACGTTTTTGTGTAAATAGTTTGTACAGGTCAAGTTTTTTGGGGATGTTTACGGATGAACTCGTGCGGTGCCGTGTAAGGCCAGCCTCAATAACACCACTTTTTATAATGGCCATTAAATTCCATATTTTGGACTATAATTGTTTTGACCTTGTCCTTAAGGGGGGTAGAGTAGGGTAATTTGACCTGATAGTAAAAAAGGCATATCTATCTGCATGCGACGTAGATAATAAAAACGTAGAATATAAATCAGCTTGTTTTGAAAAAGGTGGGGTTTTTTTTAATGGAAAAAATATTAATTTGACAAATTATTACCAGGATCTAAAGCAAAAAAAATCTGATCTTTGGTGCTAATAGTTTGAAGGAGGCGGGGGGAGGGGGTTAGGATGCGCCGGCCATCACTGCCTCCTGGTTTGCTCAGTTGGTTGGGCGCCTGTTGAGCGAGAAGTCGAAATCTTAAGCCAAACTCTATCATGGTCTTACATTTGAGTCGAAGGTGTTGTAAGTACATTGGTCTGCAAATGATTAGATCTTCGAAGTGGCTCAGATGATCACGTAAAATGGCGGTCCCATCTCATTCAGAGATGGTTAGCATAGAGTCATGTGTCACCCTCCCTAAATATAGTCATTCATTATTATTTTATTATTTTTATTACCCACAGCACACCCCTCCTCCACCGCACCCCCCCCCCCCCCCCCACCACACACACACACACAGTTTGTCGGCTTGCCAAAGGCACAGCATGTAGTAACTGCGTAGTGTTAACAAGAAATAACATGCAATAGGCAGTAAATAGTACTTCTAATTATATCTAATCTTTATTTGCAAATTAATGAATAAATTGGAAGTGAAAATTTATGGTTCGATGGCATATATACAGCCACTTCCAGTTCTGCTGATCAGTCTTCGGTTCGTCGTCGATCGTATCGCAGAAGTAAAGAGCGATAGTCAGTTTACCAGAAGAAGCACTACACTTAAGATGTTTGGGAAGAAGTATGTCGTTTTTTTCGTTTTGCTTGTTTTCCTGGAGACCGCTCTGAAGGTTGAAGGAACGGCTGCGAGTGTAAAAGTACATAACAACTACCTGCAGCTAAGAGGTAATGTAGTAAATTGAAACCCTTCTTTTTCACTTCTTCTCTTCCATCCTGTTTCTCGCTCTTTCTCTTTCTATCCTCTCCTTTTATCTTCCCTTTTATTTCTTTTTTCTTTCTCCTCTCCTTTCTTTTGGTTTTAGTTCTTTTATTTCCTTTTGTTTTCCTTTCCTTTCCTTTCCTTTCCTTTCCTTTCCTTTCCTTTTCTTTCCTTTCCTCTCCTTTGGTTCAAAATAGTTATAAAAATTATACGATGCATATGTTGCTAGGAAACGCCAATATCCGGTTCTTAGAGCCGCAAGAGCTACTTTGGGCTGGTCTTTCCAACGGTAAATCACTTTAACCATTTATAATTAGTACCATACAATACTAAATATCTTATGTTTCAATTTTAAAGGGGCACTTGGATGAAAACGCCCCATATTTTGAAAGTCCGAATACTTCAAGTATTTAAGAATAATATGACTCAATCATGATTATGAAAACCAGATTGGCAAAAATTTTAGCCTGAAAGCCACTCGCAGTCGAGAAATTTTGGTTTAAAAACTAAAAGAACAATAGGGTTGAGTCATTTACTCACAATTTAGATGCTGAAAAAAAATATATAATTTTTATCCGCAAATTTTGACTGTGAAGAAAATATGTTGCTTGGCTACTATTGGGGCCATATAGATAAGTTTAACCAAGTTTCAAGGCATTTCCAATTTTCATCGATTTTCATCCAGTGCCCCTTTAAAGTAAAATTTTCAGGATTTTTTTTATATCTTAAAAAGTCAATTATTAAATTCTAATCTTCTCGTATAGTATTTACATTAATTTTTCATCAAAATTATTTATTTATCAATGCCGAATAAACTGTTGCGAAAGATTTGCTCCAAGTCTTCCTCGATAGACCCCTTTCACGTTACATCAAAGCAGCTCAATTTGGAAGATAAAACACAAAAATCTTAATCTCTTTATAAGAATTGAAACCTATTGTTTTTTCCTGCAAATTGGGCTGCAGTCCGACGTGCTGCAAGGAGTGTTAGTTACATTTCTTAGGTTCGATCGGGACGCCATTGTCTTCCAGTAATTCATCCAATCACTACGCGTATACGGCTACAGTATGAATTTCTCACGCCGTATATCGTTTTCTCACTCATACGAATACCGCTCTAAGTGTTATGGATAATTTTTTGATAATAATTTTAACTTCTGTTTTATATTTGTAATTACATTTTTTTTCATTTTCTTATTATTCAGGAGTGCGTCGTTATCCTGTTATCCACAGCGGTGATCGCATCGCTCTACGAGTGTTGTACAGCAGCTACTCGACCAGATGGATCAAATGCAGCTCCAGCTACTGTTACTATTCAACATGTCCGGGAGCTAAGGTAACAACTTGAAACTTATAGTTCGAATGGGGATTTTGCACACCTTGCGTGACATTTGAAATATTGCTTCGCTGGTCCCGAAAATATCATATCTGGAAAGAGCATCCTAAAATTAGTAAATTTTGAAATTTTGAGGGAAATCAAATAAATACGAACGAAGTTATGAATTTTTAAAGATGACCTTTTCTATAAAGAAATGTATGGAAAATTGTCTTGGTGGGCGAGCCGTTGCCCACCATATACATTTCCTTATAAAAAAGGTCACTTTTTCATAACTTCAAATTCATAACTTCGTTCGTATTTATTTGATTTCCCTCAAAATTTCAAAATTTACTAATTTTAGGGTTGCTCTTTCCAGATATGATATTTTCGGGACCAGAGAGCAATATTTGAAATGTCACGCAAGGTGTGCAAAATCCCCATTGGAATTTAGCATGCTAAATTGGCGGAGTAACGAAAACCGGAAAACCCCCGCTACGCCATTCTTGATCCCCTTTCTAATACGACACATGCACCTATGGTTTTTCATTCTCAGGTAATGTCCTCCAGCAAATGGTCCACCTGCACCCACGAGCAGTTTTACATCCGGGGAGTCAACAAGAATGACGGCCAGACGATCCTTAGCGGAGATTACGTCACACTTGCACCGTACCGCCGAGGAAGCACTTGCCGTCTCAGATGTTTCTCTTCATCTTCAACCAAATGCAACTCTGCGACGTAAGTACTAAGATTGAACACAAAAACGTCGTGACAAGTCATGGTCAGTGTTTTGCAGTCATTATACAATCATCTGATATTTTTTCTAGGTGTCTCAGCGAAAGCTACTTTAGGGGGAACAATTTATTCTCCTACTCGTACCTGACCTTCCAGATCTTCTCTCGTAACGGGGTAGACGGACAAGACCCGGTACAGTACGGCGACACTGTAGGCTTCCGCTACCCGTACTATTACCCCAATTACTGGCTGTACTTCAGCGGAAGTTACCTCTATGCCAGGTCATGCAGCTCTAACAGCAAAACGTCTTGTGCTTATAAAAGCAGTCTGTTTGGCTTCCAGATTTTCAAACGTTTGTAAGGCCTTTGAGATCTCTCAAAAATACTAATATAAAGATTGTTCTAAACATGTGATAAAGATAAAAATACGATTAAGAAGAACAACATATGAAAAAAAACATGTTGGAAAATGGGGTAATAATGTAAATTAAAGTAAATCTCGAATAAAGTGCTGTAAGGATATAGTAGTTTCTCGTGATTTTGCAGAAGATTCATTGCGCTAAAAACTTTTTCCTATTTCATTGAGTGACTATTTTTTCTCTACTCTTGGTATGACCATGCTTAATTGTTACATAAATGCACAGTACGATAAAATCTGCTTCTTCTAAGGAACAAAAAAACACAATATATTTATAATAATCTAAGCAGCTCTCTCAAGGTCAGCTTTCAGCTTTCAGAGCTGAGTTTCCCGTTTCTAAGTCGCCCAACTTCTCTTCCAATTTTTGAATATTTTCATCGGTAATATTCTTCTCTTCTTTATCCTCTTCTTTATTCTTCTCTTTCCCGACTAAAACTTCTTTCTCTGTTTCTTCTTTTTTGGTATTTTCATTTTCTTCCTCTCCATTAACACATTTCTCTTCCTCTGCTTTTCGTTTTTTAGCTTCTTCTCGCGCTCTTTCTTCTTCTTCTAGTTTTTTCATCATTTCTTCTTCTGCCAGCTCTCTTTTATATTCTTCGGCGAGTCTTTTACAATGCTTCTTGTGTGTACTCCAGTGCATTTTCTGACAATTTACCGAGCAATACGCCACCTAATGTAAAGAAAAGTGTTCTGACTGAGTTCGAGAGACATTTTAAAGATAAGACATTGAAAAAGTAACAACTAATTGGCTTCCATTAATATTCAACCAATCAAAACGCGAGAAAATACTCGGCACCCAATCACCATGTGACTGAACATGGAAACCATTTCAAAGTTACCTCGTAGTACACAGGGAGCCCTAACCAAACCAGACGTCATTGTTCCAGGAATGGAAACCGAGACCTCACAAGTGAGAGGCGAGTCCACTACCACTACAACACTCAAGATTAGTTGTTTCTAGATTTGACGCAAAACAACCCTCTCTCCCCTCCCTTACGACAAATACGGCAACATCGATGACACCAACGTACCTTTTTACAAGGAGCACACTTTTTAACAGACTTGCTTTCGCCGCAAACGGTGCAGCATTTGGAAAAATCAGCACTAAAAAAGAAAGAAAAAAGATTTAATTTCGATTACCGATTAATAGGTAGTAGTAAACTTGAGAGAATTGGTTGGTCACGGAATGATTTTATCATAGAACACATACCTTTGAATGCCGTTAATTACTTGTGTTAGTACTGTTAAAGCTGTTGGTTCATTTCCCTGTTAGAATAAAAAATCCCAATTTGAAGGAGTTGAACACAGTTATCATGACACAGACAGACAGCTAGACAGACAGACAGACAGACAGACAGACAGACAGACAGACAGACAGACAGACAGATAGAGAGCCAGGCAGATAGAAAGAAAGACAGAAAGAAAGAAAGAAAGACAGACAGACAGACAGACAGACAGACAGACAGACAGACAGACAGACAGACAGACAGATAGAGAGCCAGGCAGATAGAAAGAAAGACAGAAAGAAAGAAAGAAAGACAGACAGACAGACAGACAGACAGACAGACAGACAGACAGACAGACAGACAGACAGACAGACAGACAGACAGACAGACAGACAGACAGACAGACAGACAGACAGACAGACAGACAGACAGACAGACAGACAGACAGACAGACAGACAGACAGACAGACAGACAGACAGACAGACAGACAGACAGACAGACAGACAGACAGACAGACAGACAGACAGACAGATAGGGTCAGATAAAGAGGCTGACATGGAATTGAAGAAGGAAAAAAAATGATTGAAAGGATTGACAAAAATACTTACCCTTTCAACAGGAGACAAGGTAGTTACAAGTTGCTGGAATATCGTACATTGAGGGTAGTCAAACTCCTTGATTGACTGACGGATAAAATCCTCTGTTCCCAAAGGAAACCCATCTGAAGGTCGACCTCTGATTAAACTACAGGAACAACCAAGTAAGACAGAGCAAATTAAACTGTTTTTGGCCTTTCATTATAAGGACAGCTATATGTTTTAAACTCAATATTTTGTAAACACGTAAGCAAAATATCAAATGCAACCAAAATTTAGTGAATGCAGTTTTGAGATATAACGCCTTGTACTTTGGGGCAGGTGATATTTTGATCAGCAGGAAATCTCATGTTTCAATAAATATATATCTCCAAGTAGATTTACTCTAGTTCGACAGGATTTTGTCACAAAATTGGAGCAAAAGTGATAAAATTGAAACGCTTATAGTTCTGGCATATTACTGCTAGTTTTAAATAAAAAAATCGTGAAAGTAGCAGCCTTGCCGTTTTTCTGCTCTGCCTAAGATAAAAGATAATGTCCCTGGAAGGGCGTAGTTAAAAATTTTATGGAGCCTCCCAACTGTACAGTAGTTTACTTACAACTTCAATAGGCCTTCAATGCCCTCTTTCCCATCCAGTCCCTCATGCCATCTGCCACATTGCTTTACTGTATATCCATAGAAATGCATCTTCATGGCCATGACCTCATTCATTGACTGTTGCTTGATGAACTTCTCACACTTCAGGTCAAGGACTTTACTGACTGATTTATAATTCTCTACTAAGTCCATGTGGTCTTTGAGGAAATATACTAGCTGAAAAATAATTGAAAAATATCAATGGAGCTATTATGATTATATAAAACATTGGGTGTATTATCATCATCAACATCTTCAAAATCCTCAATCACTGTCATTATCATCACAATCATCATAATCATGATTGTCATCATCATCATCATTATTATTATTACTATCATCATCTTCTTCAACATCATTATTAATATCACTATCATCATCATATATTAAGATTTAGTTTTGTCACAGTATTTGAAGTAAATTTTGTATGAAGTATACATTTGGACCCTCAACATTTGGACCCTCCTCTCAAAAAATTCCTGGATCCGCCCTTGAAGCAATCCACCATTGGTTATTCCACCTCATCATCAATAACCCTACCAAATGCAGTACTCATAGATTCTACTTTAATTACTGTACCTTTACTGGGTTAACATTTGTAATAGTAATGTATTTATATAATGAAGATACAAGTTTTGCTTGCAGCTTTCCTTCCTTCTCAAAACCTGCCAACATGATAGATAATTATATGTTTAAAATTTGCACAAAGATACTCTAATATACATCCCTTGCAGCACATTGGGATGCAGCTCAATTTGGAGGACAAAACAATAGAATGATTTCCAATTCTCAGAAGATTGAATTTTTTTTGTCTTGTCCTAAAAAATTATTGAGCTGCTTTGATGTCAGTCGTGCAAGGGGTCTATACTTCTATACTTAACTGCCTTTACTGGATGGATAAAAAGTCAAATTTTACACCGTAAAAAATAAGAGAGATCACTTACTACTTTTTACGGTGTAAAATTTAACTTTTTATCCATACTGTTTCATTAGAAACACCGACGCAGCCCACACTAGCTTACCGCTAGTTATCATGCCTTTACTGGAATTCCCTTTTATCAAGTGGGGACTATCTTGGTTAAAACAATTATTATAAGGTTTTGAATCCTTTGGGTCCCCTTGCCCTCGCTTGGAGGCACGTGCGTTTCAGAACGTTCTAAACAAAGGCATTTACTTTAATGGGAATGAATATGGCCACCATGTGATTAAAGCCCAAATACCTTTCCCACTAGCAAATTTGCTGGAGTAACCATGGTTTCAAGTTGAGGTGGACAATACATGTATTTTTAGCAAGAAACATTATTTTACCTTGTGGTCTTGTGTAGTATAACAAATCCTCTTGAGAAATGAAATTGTTCATCAGACTGACACAATGATGTTGACCTGAGAGAGAAATAAGAGCTGCATGTAGAGGGCATGTACAGTCACAGGGTAACTTGTAATAGACCATTTTCGAGATGCGTGAGCGCTTTCAAAAATATCGCAGGCACATACATGATCTTGAGGCATTTTCGGGCAGAGTCAATAGCACGCGTGATTTTGCCTGTAAATGCCCCTTTTTTATGTCTGCGCCTGTGATATTTTTGAAAGCGCTTGCACATCTCAAAAATGGTCTATTGTCTTCCACTATAAATTGAATAGACCTTTTTAGCTTGGGCATAATGTTTTCCCATTTCATACCACATATCATTTCCTATAAAGTATCATTTTTTTAGTGGTCGTGTATAAGAAGACACGTGAATATGGATATAACTCAAATAAAAAATGGTTTACTTTGTAAAAGCAGTCCATCCCAGTTAGTCTATCTGTATTTTTATTACTATTTAACCAAACTTCAATGATATTGCACTTTCAATATACTGTACATACCAACAAAAGCACCAAGCTGACCAGCAGTCTTCCCTAGATTATTCTCAGCTTGAACATTAGCACCAGCTTCAAGAAGCAGCCTGGTGACTTCAAAGGCACCTGCATGGAATAAATGAAATACAACAATCACTAACTGACTGTGACACAATTCACTATAAAATAGACCTTTCCCGAATTTGCTTGAATGACCACAGAAAAAAAGATTCAAGTCAAGGCTGGAGTTTTCAAACCCATACATTTAATGCATTTGTCTACTCTAGCCTTACCTTGAATCTATTGTTCTGTGGACAGTAAAACAAATTTGGAAAAGGTCTTGTAATGCATCAAAGATAAGTACATTTATTATATGAAAATTTTAAATAGAGTGTGATATTGAGTGACATGAAAATGATAAAGTTGATATCCCCACTCCCACCAGTGGCCAGTGGGGATACGATTTTTATCAACACTGGTGGTGCCAAATTTTGACTTTTTGCTCAGCTTCTCAAATTCTCCATTATTTTTCATTGAAGATTTCATATAATAAACAGAACATTACATGGCCGCTTGGAGATACAAATTTTATCTTCTCGTGCTCATATTATCTCTCACTTGTTCATTGCTCTCACTCATGAGAGATAGTATCAACACTCAAAGATAAAATTTGTATCTCTGCATGACCAAGTAATATCCTCTATGTATAGAGCTTATGATTGGTCAGTTAGTGAATACAGCGGAGGTACACCTACTGTAGTTATCCATTTGATTCACATAATACATGTAAGTCCATCTATCTATTTATTCCTACAGTCTATCAAACTAAAGTCTTTGTTTATTTATTTATAAGTATCAATCAATTTTATATTACCTGCCACACAGCTAAACATAAGAGCAGTGTACTGAAAAAAAGTCAAATCAATGATGTCATTAGATAACAAGTTCAGCTGCATAATAATACAGTAACAGGGCTGGAAATAATGGACCATCATCAGACAATGTGCGCCAGTATTATCTAGAGTTTGTCCTGTCAAATTTTTGCCTTGATGGTCATTTTGACCAGTAATGTTGACAGAGCCAGAAATGAGGCATGTTGAGCTAAAACTAACTTGGCCAGTAATAATGACCGGCGACTGACTGAATATTATTTTGAGCCCTATTGAATTGAACATATACATGTATGATATGCAATTCAATATGTCATATTACCTTGTGTTCATGATTATTAGAGTTCACATCAGCACCATGAGCAAGGAGCAGCTCCGTCATTTCTGCATTGCCTTTATAGGCACAATGCATCAGTGGTGTCATCCCTTGCTGCAAAACAAATCAACTGTTAAATCATCACAACATACCATCTAAACAGAAAAGATACTAGACTGGTGTTACAATATATATTTATCCTCATAATGTTTAGAAACATTACAATTGTGATGTTAATGTGCCAACCATTTTAACAATAGGTTTTGTTTACCTTGCAACAATTCTCAGAGCTACTCAATAGATATTTTAGGTTTTCCCATTTCAGACCACATGTCATTCCCTAGAGTATAATTTCTTTGTTTAATGGTTGCACATGAGAGAATGACAAGAGAATGACATGTATGTGGTCTGAAATGGGAAAACAAACCACCTAAGCCAAACAGGTCTATTCAGAGGGCCGGATGTGGAATTAAAAACAATGAATTTCAATTCTTATGGAAGTAAAATCTTATTGTTTTGTCCTCCGAATTCAGCTGCACTGGTATCAAATATCCTGCAGGCTCTATTATATATATTTTTTGTATATGTTCTGTATTAATTAAATTCATCTGAGTTAATCTAATTCAAATGTTGAAAGATTCAAACAATGAAAACACAATTCTCAAACACATATTTTCAAAGAAAACTAGAATATAGGCTGTTCTTTTTTCAAACAATAATATAGCTGAAATTTATTTAAAAAAAAAATCAAATTTCAAATTAGCTTAAATCAATATTTTAGAATTTTTAAAATGCATCAACAACTAAGTTAATCAAAGGTATTTTAAAGCTTAACTAATAATATTACGGTTTAAAAAAGGAATTCTTACAGCTTATCAACAAACAGCTGCTAAGAAATCGTATAATCTTATTAAGAACGAAGATATAATTTAGGTTTTTTTAACAAAAAGGTAAAATAAAGAATACAAACGAAGATTCGATAATATTTAGGAGATAACGACAGTCCAAGGAAATAAAAATTATGTTTAAAAGTAAAAAAATATTGATGTATTAAATAAGCTTATGAATGTTCAATGTACCTCATCTAAACAATTGATGTCGACCAAACCTGAACTTAACAGCCGCCTCACTTCAGGAATATTAACTGAAATAAAAAACAAAAACCACGGTAAGGAAGATTGAACATTGAGCTAGAGATTTGCACTGTCATTTAACCAATACTTACCACTATTGATGGCTTTTACGAGCTCTTTTTCAGACTCGTTCATCTTGTAGTTCGCCATCTTCTCTTCTTCCTCTTGTCAAAAATAAACCCCGCTGTTCATTAAGTATCACGGGCTTATATATTTATTCGAAGTCCGCTGATTTTAACGAAAAAATCGCGGGCTTATTGAATTTTTGAAGAATACCGCTGGTTTGTTTATTTACTGGCGCGAAATCCAAGATGGCGGCAAGTTTGGATCGAGGTGAGAAATTTAGTTTATTTGGGAATTTTAGCCATTTTTTAGTAGGAATAAAAGATTAGGGTGAAAATTTATATCAAAGCTTTCGTTTATGATCCATTTTGTTTCGTTTTCTGTTCTGTTAAGTGTTTTTTAGTTGTGTATTTTTATGATAATCAAGACACGTGTTTTGGCATGGTGTCGTGTTGGTGTTGATCCTGAAGCGTTCAAGTGCTTCATGAAGTCATGGATTTAAATCCTACAGAATAAGCCATTATCTCTTTCTTGTAATATATTCAATATCTAGGTATAGGTGCAAACTAGAAAGAAATTTCAAGTTGTTGCTATTAAAATCTTTGACCTGCAGAATTATCAATAGTATCGATCAACACCAGATCAACACATTAGACTTGGGCATAATAATTATTTTCTCACTTCAGACCATGTGTCATTCCTTTGAGAAGTAAATTCTTTGTTTGAGTTGTATCCATATTCATGTGGTGGTGGACACAGAGAAAGATAGATGACCAGCAAATATCATTAAGTTTGCCAAAAAAAAGAAAAATCAGAAAAATATGCTGAACAAATGTAGAAAGTTTGGGCTCTTTGTGGGAGCAATACAATAGTCTGGTACATGGTACAATGTATTAGTAGACCCTTTTAGATTGGATACAAGCAACTGGTTCAATCAAACTAGCCACATTATATGTTGTATAACCACTGTCAGCAGCAAATTGACCTATTTAGATTAAATGTAATGTTTTTCCATTTAAGACCATGTGTCATTCCCTTGAGTATTATTTCTTTGTTCAACAGATGTATGTGAGAAGATTGATCATTAAATAAAGTTACCTCATTTCTGATTATATATATATATATATATTTATATTATAATTTTTCAGATAGGCCTCCATTTAGAGACAGTGATGATGATGACGATGATGGATGGGAAGAGATCGATGAAGGTTCAGAGACTCTAGTGAAGTGTTTGTTTTGCAGTGCAACATGTGAAGGGGCACAGAAAACATTCCAGCACTGTCTTGACAATCATGGCTTTAATCTGCCAGCAATAAAACACAGCTATGGTAACTAAATTAAATCAAAGAAACATCTGAGATATATTATGCATATATTATGCATGCCCTTAGAACTTATTCACGCATCAAGAGTTCCATGCTAATGCTCTAAGTGCATGCTCACACGATGAAAAAGTGCGTTGGTATAAAATTTTGTAAGATATGCTATATTTGGGTATACTGTATTTGATTCGGAATTAGCTTAACGGTATTTGACCTTGAGTATTTAATGAAAATTGTGCTATATGTAGCATATTTTACAAAATACTGTCCCACTTTTTCATAATGTAAGCATGCGCTTAAAGCAATAGCACAAAACTCTTGATGCATATGTACTGTATTTGTTTGGGCTTAATGTTTCCTCACTTTCCTTCCTTCCTTCCTTCCTTCCTTCCTTCCTTCCTTCCTTCCTTCCTTCCTTCCTTCCTTCCTTCCTTCCTTCCTTCCTTTCTTCCTTTCTTCCTTTCTTCCTTTCTTCCTTTCTTCCTTTCTTCCTTTCTTCCTTTCTTCCTTTCTTCCTTTCTTCCTTTCTTCCTTTCTTCCTTTCTTCCTTTCTTCCTTCCTTTCTTCCTTTCTTCCTTCCTTCCATCCTCCTTTCCTTTCTTCCTTTTCTTCCATCTTTTCTTTCTTCCTTTCTTTCTCTCTTTAATCTTTCTTTCTTTCTTAAAAATTGATTGAGGATCTGACATTAATAATAACTCTATCATTAAATGTGTTTCACAGGTCTTGATTTTTATGGCTACATCAAGCTAATAAACTACATACGAAAAAAGGTGAGCAAATTGATGCAAACTATCAGTAAATAAAAGAGCAGTTTCTGTTGAATTAGAGGTTATTACTATTACCATGGCTGCACCTAAAACTACATGCTTGTTATTTAAGCACATATATATATATACATGTAACAAGGAACACCTGCAGTTTTAAGGCGCAGCTGTGAGAATCAAGGGTGGCATAGCAGTAGTGCATTCCAATGTGCTGCAAGGGGTCTATTTCTGACTTTAGTTTGCTTTGGTCTCTTACAGAAACCTTCGCCAGATGGCTTCAAGACTCTGTTTTCACCTCCCTACCCTTGGGATGACGAGGAATTTTTGCAACCAGTACTCGAAGATGATCCTTTACTGTGGTCTGGTAAGTAATCAACCAATTAATAATTAACTAATAATAATAATTAACTAATTCAATTTGCAGTTTTTAGTACAGTCATGTACATGAAATTACCTGATTTTAGCTAAATTAAATGTTTAAGAAAAATATTTTAAAATGTTATAATATTTGTCCTTGTTTTGAGAAGTGGCTAGCAATTAACCTGTCCCTTGTTTTTAACTTGATTATTCCATAAGGCGTAGAAACTAGTTCTTGTGAGAGGTTCAAATATGCAAATGTGTCACTCGCTTGCTATCCTGTTAGCTGATTGATATTTAAATGATTGTCAGTCGTATCAAATCATCTGCTTAATATGGACATTTCACGAAATACATGAATGATAGCTGACTGAAGCTGTTGAATCTTTCTTAACTACAGTAATAAAGGACAAGTATTTGATTTATTTAAGTAATTTGTGTTTTACACTTGTCGATGTGCGATGGTATCCGGCATAGTCTGGCATTGTTTTGGGGCACGAAGGAAAACTAGAGTATGTGTACATGGAGAAAGACTTTAAGCACAGGAGATAACCAACATGCAACTCTACGACAGAGTCTGGAAATCTATCCCTGTGTACAGTGCCGTACGTCACGATCCGGAAGGACAATTAAAAGGCCCATGAGATTTCAGTTGAATAGTTAATTAGCGAACATTTGTTTATTGTTGTTTTTTCGTTTGTCCTTATATGCAAATTCATGTACAAGACCTATAAATGTAGTAAAACTCTTTGAGTTCATTAGTTAGCAGTAAAAGTCATCAAATAAAGAAGACATCAAATAATCGTGTATATTGAGCCATTGCTAACTCCCTTCCAACGCGTTGGATTGTACACCCTGGTCACATAATTTGATGAATGGCAAGCACTATCACTACCATTCCAACAATGCTTCTTAATATTAATATATACCACTAATTGTACTTTTTATCACCAGATTTTGATGATGAGGTAGTAAAGGATGAAGGGGATAGGAAGGTGATAAATGGATCAGGAAATGAAGGTAATGTTTTATCAAAAATAATAAAGTCAAATAAAGTCATTTTTTTCCAAGAAATGTGTGAATTATTTTAGGGGAAAAATTATGAATGATTTATTCAATGTAATTGCAAAGTTAAAGTGACTTAAAAAATTAATATGATTTTTCCACAAAATCACAAAATCACAAAATTAAAGTGTCGTGAAATGTGCGACCCAGAAATCGCTAAAATTAACATGTCATGAAAATTTCATGTAATAAGGTATTCATGAAATTGAAGATACTTAATTTATGGTTTTCATTTGTTGGAAAAGTTTGTAAAGACATGATGTTTCAACTACATTGAGATGTCTCAATGGAAGAAGACATCCACAGCTGTAGTCACAACGTCATGTTTTACAAACTTTTCCAACACATGAGTATGCAGTATCTTCAATTATTCTATAGTAATGAATTGCAGTAGCTATAGAATAATTACAACTGGAGGAATTCTGTTTTACATCTAGGCACCGTTAGCCATGCTGACTACATGGAACTTAAACAGAGGTAAGATTGATTTGTTTTCCTAGTAAGAGCAGTTACATCATTTATATTATATTTGATTGTCTGTTATTAGAATTAATTTTTCCTTGTATGCTGTGTGGCGGCGGGGGGGGGGGGGGGGGCATTAATTTACTAGGAAACATCTTTGTGTGGGAAAATACAGATCTGTTTCTCCATCTTGATACAATTATATTTTTATTTGAATGTTGCCCATGACTGCTTACTGTACAAAGCTGTGTTTTATTCCAGACTGTTGATGATGGAAGAGCGAGCAACAACAGCAGAAGCAGATCTTGCTAAAGCAAGAGATGACATAAGGCAGCTAAGGTAATCAGAATTTATTATATTAGATGCTATTTTTAAGTAGTTGCTATAATATTATCTTATTCTTCATTCAGAATGGTAGCCAAAACATTTCTTGAAGAAGACATATCCAAAACCAACAGGTAAAGCATTAAAAAAAATTATGATTTTTCCTACGATTTTGAAAAAAACTATTCTGTGGTATCTCATGACTGAAATTGTTCTACACAACTTGCAGTCTCATCATTTAAAGCCCTACTCTACATCATATTTTACAGAACACACAAGAATTGTGAATCTGTCAATCAAGGCAATAATGATGGCAAGGATGACGATGATGAGGATAGTGCATACTTTAGTTCTTATGCTCACTTTGGGATACATGAAGAAATGCTTAAGGTAAAAAGGAGACAAAAATTTTGATGAAATAAATAAATGCAAACTTTTTTTTTGTAACACGAAAAGACATTTATGTCCATTAAAATATGTTTTTACATGACTACAGGATAAAGTAAGAACAGAAAGCTACATGGATTTTATATTGGGAAATCCTAACATATTCAAAGATAAGGTAAGAAATCTTCTCTCTTCTCTTCTCTTCTCTTCTCTTCTCTTTTCTCATCTCTTCCTTCTAATCTCTTCTCTTCTCTAACTTATTCTTTTCTTTCCACTTTCTTTTCTCCCACTCCACATTTCAGGATTCCTCCACCTATGCTAGTAGTTCTTACTTTAATGGGTTAATATTGGAATAATTTCATTAGGTTGTGCTTGATGTTGGATGCGGTACAGGAATACTATCCATGTTTGCAGCCAAGGCAGGTGCACGTCATGTGATAGCAATTGACCAATCAGAAATTATCTATCAAGCAATGGATATTGTGCGGTAATTAAATTAGATATAAATCTTGATGAATAACTGCCATTGATCACTGACTGCATTGATTGATATGAAAAATTAAGTTATGAAGATTTCTTAAATGCAAATTAGAAAGAAAATATTAAAATGAATAAGAATAATACACAAAACTCAAGTACCATTAAAAAAATCAATTTCAAGAAGGAATGAAAATAAATTGCAAATTAATTGTTTTTCTTTGTCATCCCATTTCTTTAGTGAAAATGGTCTTGATAAAACAATAACTCTGTTAAAAGGAAAAGCAGAGGAAGTATCTCTACCAGTAGACAAGGTGAGAAGGCTTTAAAGTAAAGATTATTTTGGCACATTTTCGAAAAGCCAAAACTTTTGAAGGAACCAGATTCTCTTCAATCTTCTTTTTTTATGTAATACTCCAGTTCCAAGTTCTCTTTTGCTCACAGTTAATAAAGCCTCAATTTTGTGTAGAATATTCACATGTTCTAGTGAAGGTCTGTGGAGTTTTTCCAAGCATATGTATTGTTTTGTATTGCATTTGCATTCTTTACTAACTTCATCATTGGCATTTGTGATTGTTTTGACATCAAAATGAGGCTAACCCTGAGTAAATGAGTCCGTAATCAAGGAACACAGCGATATTGTAAGAATAGTCCCTTTCACAGTTCCCTGCGTCATCTTGAAAGGTAGTCTTGCCTTTGCATCAAAGGGAGACCAACTGTGAGCTTACAATGATAGAGACCTTTTTTAACAACTTGGATAATATTATTATTCACATGTCTCTATCATAACAAGCTCATAGTTTGTCTCGTTTTGATGCAAATGCACGCCTACCATTCAAGATGACGCAGGGAATTATGAAGGAGACTATTGATAAATTTAGAAATATAATTAGCATTTTCTATTGATATTATTTCTGTTTTTTTTAGGTAGATATCATAATATCAGAATGGATGGGGTATTTCCTCTTATTCGAGTCCATGTTGGATACTGTCCTCTTTGCAAGAGACAAATGGTTATCCCCAGGGGGGAAAGGTAGGTACATTCCTTTTACTCACTACCACTGATCCTCGGTTTTGTTCACTAAAGTTTTTGTCATTTTTTCAGTATTCCCTGATAAATGTTCTATTCACCTTGTTGCCATGGGAACCCTTGAAGAACAAACACCAAAAATCAACTTCTGGGATGATGTGTATGGTATGTTGTCCTAAAATGTCTTGGGCTACCTGTGGCAAGACTCAGGTAGCCCGCATAATTTTTCAATTACCTGACATGAACCACACAGGAATCTCAATCAGCAAAGTTTCACTTTAAAATCTAATATATCTTAAAAGCCTGGTTCACACTAGCGACACAAGCGTTGGCATGACAGCATACACAAGCGCAGATAGTACTTTAAAGGATGACTGAATGTTTTGTCCTGTCCAAATATAAAGGGGTTAACTAACCATGAAAGACTGCACTTGCATGTGTTGTTATGATTACTGTATGCTTGCATCGCTAGTGCGAACGAGGCTAAACAGAGATCCCTAAGGCACCAAAAAATATTTATCTTTGGAGTGTTTTGGGTTTCCTGTGTCAAGATACAAAAAAACTTGCTCAGCCAACTTCTCATATAGCAATATTTTGTGGGAAGTAAACCTTTGTTATTCATGTGCCAACCAGAAATATATTTGCTGGTGTAAAAAAAGAAATGTAAATAGCTTTTGTGAAAATGGTTGACATATTAACATCACAAAGGTTTTGTTAGTAAACATGAAGTATCGTATTTTCATAAAAAGATACCTCAGTAGGCCTCTTTACCTTGGATGTTATGTTTTCCCAGTTGATACCACGTGTCATTCCTTAGAGTATCATTACTTTGTTTAATGGTTGTGCATAAGAAGACACATGGGCAACTCCAACAAAGAATCTTATTCTCAAGAGAATGACAGGTGGTTGACCTGAAATGGGAAAACATTACATCCAAGCTGAAAGGATATACATGTAGCTTATTATAATAGCTTATTATACTTATTATGCTTATTATGCTTATTGTTTAACATGAAAACTATTGTGTTTATGCAAAGTGCCCCTCAAATTTTATGCAAATGAGCCAATCGAAGTGCTTTATGGGTTGTAAGAAAGCAGCGTAGGTTATAAGTCTGTGGTGTATCCAATATACTTAATTCTTCGTTTTAGGATTGAAAATGTCTTGTATGAAGACATCTGTTAGTAAGGAGCCATCTGTGTCTGTGGTGAATCAAGATGCTGTTATATCCACAGCCTTCTGCATTAAGGTATTTGGACTTGGTAAACATCCTTAATGATTACAAATCATGTAAATAACATTGGTATTACTGTAACGCATGAGTGGATGGGTGGAGGGAGGACGGGAGGGAGAGATCGAGGGAAGGATGGAGGGATGAAGGGAGGGATGGATTGAGGGAGCAATGAAGGGAGGGATTGATGGATGGAGGGAGGGATGGATGGATGGATGGATGGAGGGTGGAATGGATGGATGGATGGATGGAGGGAGGGATGGATGGATGTCAATTTTTGTTTTGGTGTGCATGTTGAGATTGTTCATTTTTCCTTTCAATTTTAGCGTTTAGACATAAATAAATGCAAAACAGAAGACTTGAGCTTCATTTCATCATTTAAGTTCAAGATCAGTAAGGATGACCAACTAACGGTAACTACAGCAGACCATTGCACAATATAATTGTATTTTTGTCTTTCTATTTAATTGTATTGTCTTGTGACTAAACTTCTCTACCTTGAGCGTAATGTTTTCCCATTTCAGACCACGTGTCATTCTCTTGAGAATAAGATCCTTTTTTGAGTTGTATCCAATATTCATGTGTCTTCTCGTGCGCAACCGTTGAACAAAGAAATAGTACTTTAGAGAATGATACCTGGTCTGGAAGGGGGAAAATGACGCCCAAGGTAAAGATTTTTGCATGAGAAGATGAAAGAGGTCGAGCTGTATTTGAATGCTTATTTTTTCAATTTTAGGCAATCGTAGCATATTTTGATATCGTCTTCGAGCAAGATGCAGTCAAAAAGGTAACACTATTACTGCAGTTTGCATAAACATGCGAACTCTATAGTTGCGAGTTGCCCGTTGTAATTTGGTTTTTCACTGCCACCAGTCAAAAATATAAAAGGTACCGACTGATTATTTTTGATTGACGGAAGCGAAAAACCAAATTTCAGCGTGCAGCTCGTGCCAACCGAGTTCGCATGTTTATGAAAATAGCAGTAAAACCCTAGCAATGAAGTCCTTCAACAACACCCAGCTGATCTGAGAAAAAATATTAGCCAATCAGAATCAAGAAAATTTGCAAAACTGTCATCCTTAGTAGCCAGAAGACTACTTTAAGATTTTTGTTCCCAACTTCCTAAAATATCTATGTTGAAAGTCTTGGCCGGCAAGGTAAGATTTTTTTCTCTTGTTGTAGGTCGAATTTAGTACCAGTCCTTCCCACCAACCCACCCATTGGAAACAGACTGTCTTTTATTTGAAGGACACAGTACCTGTTGTCAAAGGTAATAACCTTTTTCATTTACGTTAATTTACCTATGTTTTTATTGTGTGCGTATCTCTTTATTGTGTGCGTAGAATAAGCCAATTCACAGTTTAAGAATCGTCTTCAGTGCGCATGCGATTTTATCCCGAATTTCTCACCTTTTGTTTAATTAAAAACAAAAGAAGGTTTAAACAAAAGAAGGTGAGAAATTCGGGATAAAATCGCATGCGCACTGAAGACGATTCTTAAACTGTGAATTGGCTTATTATAGTGAGTCACCACTTCAAAAACAAAGAGACCAAACAGATTACAGTACATCAAAAATTTCAAAGAGTACAGCCGTTTTTGTTGCTGCTGCTGTTGCTGTTACTGCTGCTCAAGAGAGTATGAAGTAAGAGAGCACATCTCCCATACATAGGTCTGTCCCCATGATAATTATTTGAAAATATATTTTTAGCTCCGCGCGTGGCCTGAACTGAATCAGGAATCCCATGATAAAATATTTTAGGATGTGCGCGGAGCTAAAAATATATTTTCAAATAATTATCATAGGGCACGGAGATGTGATCTCTTACTTCATACCCTTGTGCTGCTGCTGTTGCTGTTGTTGCTGCTGTTGTTTAAGGATATCAATTATTTGAAACCTCTAAGAATCTGTATGTTATTTTTTATAGGCCAGAGTCTATCAGGCCACCTTTCCTGCTACAAGAACCTCAAGGACACTCGTTCACTAGATATCAGAATAGAATTGGTTGATGTAAAGACACAAAACGTTCTCTTTGAACAGGAGTATCTTCTTCAGTAGAACAGAATAACCGTGAGGGGTAGTATTGTTGTACACAGTTCGTTCGCTTTATGTCCTTGCTACATGGGACTTTTTAATTAGGGTATAAAGGGTGATGTAGCAGTAGTGCACTCACCTCTCACTTCTGGGGCCTCTGGTTCGATTCCTGGACTTGGCAGTACATGTGAATAGAGTTTTTCGTGTATCTCCTGAGTTAGCCATGCCCTGACTTAGATCAGCCCAGAGGTTGTTTCAGGGTTCTATCTGTGAGTTAGTAATGCCCTGACTTAGATCAGCCCAGAGGTTGTTTCAGGGTTCTATCTGTGAGTTAGCCATGCCCTGACTTAGATCAGCCCAGAGGTTGTTTCAGGGTTCTATCTGTGAGTTAGCCATGCCCTGACTTAGATCAGCCCAGAGGTTGTTTCAGGGTTCTATCTGTGAGTTAGCCATGTCCTGACTTAGATCAGCCCAGAGGTTGTTTCAAGGCTGGGTCTTGTAGTTAGCCATGCCCTGACTTAGATCAGCCCAGAGGTTGTTTCAGGGTTCGATCTGTGAGTTAGCCATGCCCTGAATTTGATCAGTCAAAGATTTTTTTCAGGGTATCGAGAAATTGAAGTTTTTTTCTTACATAGATCATAGACGCGAGGATATTTTCTAGAAGCTAAGCATGTGTATGTGTACTGTATATGTGTACTTCCTGTTCGCTCTTCCTCTCCTCCCACCCCCCCACCCCCCCCCCCCCCCCCAACGCATTATCCTCCCCCCAACCACCAATGATGCTCATGGATTCTCCCTTACCAACAAACTCGTTCACTCATCAATCAAGGGCGGATCCAGGGGGGTCCAGACACCCTGTCATACCTAAGGTTCCATTATTTGTTTTATCCTAAAATTTAGTTTTGCCACAGGTTTGAAGTAAATTTTGTATAAAGTATACATTTGGACCCCCTCTCAACGTTTGGACCCCCCCCCCCCCTCTCAACAAATTCCTGGATCCGCCCTTGTCCATTAGTTATGATCACCTCACATGTCCTCCCTCGTGTTCTAAAGCCTTCGATTCTCATCTGTATGCGTGTGATAGGATCTGTAATAAATGGAATACAGACAAAACAATCTACAAAAAATCGTTTTAAGCACTTTACGTAAGTCACGAAAATTAAGCATTTGAGATCAAGTTGTCAGTCATAAAATTATGTGTAAAGTTCGATGATTCACATCTAAAGAAATACGGCTTTTTCTTGGTGTTCCAGGACACCTGAGGCATGAAAACAATAAAACCATAGCCAAGAACAAAGAACTTAGAACGAAACAATACCCTGTCAATAAAAAGAACCGCTAACCTTGAATACAATACTTCCAGACCAGCCATACCAAGAAAGACCCAAAAATACTTACCATGGTTCGTACAACCTTGAAAAGTCCTTGAATTTTTCTCCAATTGCCTTGAAAAGTCCTTGAATTCGATTTTGCCTTGAAAAGTGCTTGAGTATTGGAATAAAAGTCCTTGAAAAGATAGAAAGAGTCCTTAGATTTTTATTTACTCTGCTTTTTTGTGATGATATATAAAAAAGAAATAGGAAGCATGTCCAGGAAAAGGTGGATGAGGTTAGACAGCAGCAGAAGAGGGTGAAGTTGGATATGAATTATCTTTTTAGTGCAGCAGATTCGAATTGCAAAAAAAAGCCAAATCCACAGGAGACATATAACCGAAGGAAAGGGAAACTCCACAGAGCTGACAGAGATCAGACAGAAATTGAATAAGAAGCTGCAAGCTCTGAAAGATTATTGACTTGTTGTAGTTTACATGTAAGATACAGTACACACTCAGATAGAAGTAAACTGCGATAACGATTTTTTTAAATAATAATAAAATAATTAAAATAATTTGATAAAATTTTTTTTCCTTGAAAAGTCCTTGAATTTTATCCGTTCCAAAATTGTACGAACCATGTCTTTCAAATACATTATAACAATCAACTACAAGTGATCCAAAGTTATAATACTCTTTATAAAAATCACATATTAAGTATTTATTGAATTAAGCATTTCAGATATATTGTCTTCAAATGTGTGTTAATTTTGACGTTTTGTGCCTTAAGAAGTTCTTACAAATATATACACTGTAACAATCAAGTGAACTTAAAAAAGAATCCCAGTTTTGATTCTCGATAAAAAGTCGTTTATTGAGTCACTAAACAAAGCTTTTTAGATATTTTCGGTCATAGAATTTGTATTAAATTTGGTGTTTTACACCTTATGTTTTCACAAAGACGCTGTCAACTCGAAATGAACCTCAGTTTGGAGTTTGGATTCTCTATAAATAAGTCGTAGTTTAATAGTCACGAAACTAAGCATTTTAGATATTGTCATTCACATAGAATTTGTATTAAATTTGATGTTCATTTACGCCTTAAGAAGCTAGTTCTCATAATTACACTGACTAGCGGATATTTTGACCACGAATACAGGGAAATGTATAGAGCGATGTTTGGTGTTGAGTAAATGACGTCACTGACTACTTTAAAGATTCGCAAAAATATAATACTTCCCATCTGAATATCAAGAAATTTGAAATGTTACGCCTTAAAAAAATCTTCAATATATACAAGCCTTGTTACACGTTGAAACTTTTAGCTGAAAGCAGTTCTACTTGTGCAACCGAAAGTTGTGTCGCGAACAAGTTTCAGGACGAAATTACTCCGTGTAACACTGACCCAAGTAAAACTCGTCTCGCAAAGCCGTGGCACACGAGATTCAGCTAAACTTTACCAGAAAGTGTTACGGGGTCTTTTTCAATGTAAAACTGACGAAACTTGCATTTATATAAGTTTCAGTTGCATAAATGAAGTGGTTTTATTCAGTTTTTGTAAAACTTTCTCGCCATTGACACTTGAAAAAATATGTTTTTTCTTAGCATAACGTTTACGGCAAACGATATATGTTAGTTGTAAAGCAAAATAAATCAGTCTTCATCAGAATTAGTTAAAAAGAATGAGGAAAACCTCCAAGTAGTAGATAAACAAGAGAATATTTCTCTTTGGTGAGTAGGTTTGCAAAAGTTATAGTGAAATGTAGGGAAACGATGAAAACGTGGTTATGTCTGATGTACTGGAAGAAGAAACGTGATTCTAATTATAATACACCGGACCCTTAAGCATGTTGAAAGGTTGTTTAGTTGAACTAGTGCCCTTCCATCAGCCTGTACGCCTAACTAAACAACTTTCAAACCTTCTTTAACTAAACTACTTTGGGGATGTAGTTTTAACCCTGTATAAAGATGGCAGCCAAACGACGAAGGAAATGCGATAGATCAATTAATAAATACCAAGTTTATCTAAAGTTAAACTTTTCGATATATAGTAAACGCCAAGGTTAGTTGCTGTGAATGGGGCTTAAAACTCTATCTAGTACGTTGCAGAGTTACGTGAAACGTGGGCTTTTGGAATGAGAATTGAGCAAATGAAAAGGCACCCACGGTCTCAAGACCTTCCTAGTTATTATACACAATTTTCCTGCTATGAATATTGATTGTTCTTTAAGTTAAAAGTTATATTTTATAAAGTAATGTAGAGTAGGATAAGTAGGTGATGGGATATTGTAGACGTAGTAAGTGATGAATCATTGAAAATTGAAGAAAAAGAAGAGGATTGAAAAGAATATAGGAAAGAGAAAGAAAATAAGAAAGAAAAAAAGAAAGAAAAAAACGGTAGTCGCGAGTTTTTTATTGGAATTTGTTTTTTCACTGCCGCCAGTCAAAAATATAAAAGGTACCGACTGATTAGTTTTGATTGCCGACAGCGAAAATCCAATTTCACAAAAACCTGAAGCCGTTGAACAAATGGAAGGAAGAAAATGAAGGAACAAATGAAAGAGAAATGCTAAAAGAAGAGAACCGTGGAATTCTCTACCTCTTAGCTTTAGCACTCTTGTCACCCCCTGATGAGTTTGAACGCCATCTAAAGTCGCACCTATTTTGAAGTGCCTATCAACTCTTACAGCTTAATTTGAAAAACACTTGTACGTGTACAGTACAGTACATCACTTGTACAGTAGTGAGTAGTACATGTAGGTTATAATACAATAGCACAGTTTTACAGGATATGGACTTCTCATTTCAGAGATATAAAGGTTTGAAATTAAAAACTGCAAATGAGATGACGTCAACCCAGGATTCATTTATAATACAAATTTACTGTCCTGTAAGCCAGTTTTCAATTATTAAATGATTTTTATTACAAAAATATATATTGTAGTAGAGTTTTGGTGAGTTTACTTGAGAGTCACTGGTAGTAAAACACACAAGAAAAGAGGACAGATACCTTGGTTGACGTCCTCTCATTTGCACCAAGCATTTTGCTGTTACAGCCGTTTTCAGTTCGAGACGAAATGTCTGGTCTCTAGACGTGAACTTGGTGGACGTCAATCAAAGACATTTCTTAGGTAACTGGCCGTTCACCAGCACCTAGTAGCTTGGATATCATCAAGTTATTTTAGAACTCGCTAAGGTGAAAAATAAAAAAGTAGCAAAATCTTTGTGTTTCGGCGTTATTAGCAAAGTTAAAGAGGCACTTGGATGAAAATCGATGAAAATTGGAAATGCCTTGAAACTTGGTTAAACTCATCTATATGGCCCCAATAGTAGCCAAGCAACATATTTTCTTCACAATCAAAATTTGCTGATAATAATTATATATTCTTTTCAGCATCTAAATTGTGAGTAAATGACTCAACCCTATTGTTCTTTTAGTTTTTAAACCAAACTTTCTCAACTGCGAGTGGAAATTTTTGCCAATCTGGTTTTCATAATCATGATTGAGTCATATTATTCTTAAATACTTGAACTATTCTGACTTTCAAAATATGGGGCGTTTTCATCCAAGTGCCCCTTTCAAATCGAGACTCAAGCATTGATGAACCATTTGGCAAGAGAAATATTCAACTTAAGCAACGTCAAATCTTTAAAAAATCGACTGGCGATAAAGCATCTTAAATACTAATAAACAAAGGCAAGATGATATCTACAACTTTTTCGAGAACATTCTATATTCTTAAGAATCTTAAAGTGTGAAAAGAAAAAAAAAGATCTTACTCATACCTTAAAAATAGAGAAATGTCTGCATGAAGACCCCCACTGCTGTGCTCCTGAAGCAACTGTAAAAAAACACTGAGACAGATGGATGTACATTTGAATAGATGTAAGTAATAGTCATTAGTTTATGAGTGTGTGACTGGGAGATACAAGTGGGGGCGGGGGAGAACAGTGAGGGCGAAAATAGAAGTTATAACGATCTCACGCGACCAAAAAGACTTTCAAAACTTATGTGCTTTAACTTTCCGTATGAGACCCAGAAACAGTCTCAGGGCTGGATCTAAGGGGCCCGGCTTTTTACACTGGGGATTTTCGAGGCGATTTTTGAAAATATAAAATATATTTGTGCCATGCTTCTAAAGAGACATTTGTCCAGTTAATCTTGGTGAAAGGAATAAAACTTAATATAAATCTTTACTATTCTTGACTGTGACTATGACCAAAATTGCCGCAAAAAAATTGTACTTAAAATCGCCGCAAAAATCGCCAGAGTAAACGGACCTTAAGTCAAGAAACGCGAACAAAAGAAGAAATGAAAAAGAAAATAAAAAAGAAAGAAAGAATGTAATTTTCTACTGCGCAGGACTTTTGCGCATTAGGTGACTTCATACTGCAAATCGGCTTGAGTCTAGTCCGGGTGGTCAAGCAATTAGGATTGAAGAAAGATTTGATAATTACTATTTGGAGGTGGTGATTATCATTATCAGCAGAGCGATGGGGTTATGTAATTCTCCAAAACTTCATTGAAAATTTTCTCTTCAAGAATGACACTACAACAGGCTCATTTTATCCTAAAAAATTTTGTTTTTTAGTTTTTGTTTGTTTCTTTGTTTGTTTCTTTGTTTCTTTGTTTCTTTGTTTGTTTCTTTGTTTCTTTGTTTCTTTCGTTCGTTCTTTCGTTCGTTCGTCGTTCGTTCGCTCTTTCGTTCTCTCGTTCGTCGTTCGTTCGTTTGTTCGTTCGTTCTTTCTTTCTTTCTTTCTTTCTTTCTTTCTTTCTTTCTTTCATTTTTTTATAGGTTCTGTTTTTTTTTGTTTTTTTTACATGCTTTTTTTACACATTTCTTATGAAGGTTTGAATCCTTAGAATAACATTTTTAATCTTGGTTATTAAAACAGTCAAGCAAGTATTACATAACCCTTCATATCGTGTTTCGCCTTCGGATTAATATAGTAATTTCATCATAATTACTATAACTTCACCTGTCTCTTAAGATAGCTAGCCCCATGCACCCCAAGGACATAGACTTTGACACCTACAGAGACACTAAGTGCAAGTACTCCACTCACGCTGTTCACGAAATCCACACGATATTCCACTTTTGATCACGATTTCGAGCTACTCAGCTCACTAGATCGTTCTGTCGCTTCTTTTTATTGTTTATTAAGGTAATTACTTTGTAACTGCCAAGCAAAATACTATGGTGCGTTCCTGAAAAATGTACTTTGCTATAGAGACTGTTTCTCTTTGTTCTATTGTGTTCTATTGTTTTGGCTGTCGATAAAAAGCAGTCCTCTCGCGAAGGGGTTTAAGCAATGACCACAGTTTCAACGGCATTGAGTTTTTGTTGATCACACAAGACCAGCAAAAGCAAGGTAGGTTCAGTTTGTGATTAATTTTTACTCGAACATACTTAAAATATCTGTAAAACTTAATTTACCTGAACTTTAACTGAAGTTAGTCAAGGGATCATCGAAGGTACAAAAGTAGTTGAAGTTGGTAAGATTAGGATTGAGATGAATAACGTTTTGTGTTTTTTAAATGATATGGCAATACAAAAAATTGGGATTGAGATGAATGAAAAGTTTTTATTTCTTTAAGATATTGCAAATATTCATAGCTTATTTCGTCGATATAAACCCGTATTGGCGAATCAAAATCGCAACTAAGTTTCGTACTCGTTACTCCTCGCCGATAGGTAGTAACTTAACAAGTGTTTAAAGGGGCGACTTGGATGAAAACGCCCCATATTTGAAAGTCCGAATAATTCAAGTATTTGAGGATAACATGACTCAATTATGATTATGAAAACTAGATTGGCGAAAATTTTAGCCTGGGAGCCACTTGAAGTTGAGAAATTTTGGTTAAAAAACTAAAAGAACAATAGGGTTGAGTAAATGACGTCATTTACTCACACTTTTTAGATGCTAAAAAAATCTTTTATCCACCACTTTTGACTGTGAAGAAAACTGATATGTTCAGTGCTTGGCTACTATTAAGACCATGTAGATAAGTTTAACCAAGTTTCAAGTCATTTCCAAATTTCATCCAAATGCATTTTAATAAAAAAGGAACAACAATAGAATCTTTTCGGAATAACAAGAAATTTCATTTCTCCAATGAGAAAATTTCTAGCGTTTGTCCTACAACATGGCTGCTGTAAAACTACTCTATTTTAACTCTTTATCGATAAAACTTGACATCTTATCTCGACTCCTTTCATCGTTCGATCGTTGTTTGGGTTCTCTTCGATTTCAAATTATTTCGCTCGCTTAAAGATGTCAATCTCCTCGGTTTAGTTTTCAGTGGGGAGGGGTGGGGAAGGAGTGCGCGAGAAGATTGGAATAATTTGTAAAGGCCATTGGTAAATAGTCAAATAGTTCTCGTAAATGAACAAACCAGAAACAAACCAAAAAATATTGATAACTTGTGTTTACTTGGGTCATTTTGTTCGTCTTAATTTTGTTTTTTCGGATCTTCCTGATTTTTCTTCGGCGATTTCTTTGATTTATTTTCTTCTTTTTCATTTTTCCAAGGCTCCACTTCTCTTTGATCTGATACCTTTATCACATTTATAAAGAAAACCTATCAAATGCATCTTCGAGGAGTCGTGTTGTTATTGGCTACTGCTGTAGTGATTGGCACTTTTTTCTCGTTGACTCATGCCGTATCTGGTCCTTGGGAAGGCAATGGAAGAAAGAGAATGTAAGTAGATATAATAAATTTTATAATTTCTGCAGATAATTTACTGCATGGGAATTGATAATGCCATAACATTGAAATGGCTTCCCCTAAGAATGTTGTCATATGAGTGGGACATGTACGGTTTGACGTATACAGCACGTACACGGTATGAAATGACGTAACATTGAAATGGCTTCTTATAAGAATGGTTATCGTATGAGTGGGAAACCTACAGTACTGACTTACAGCACTTACATGGTATAACATGCCATAACATTGAAATGGCTTCCCATAAGAATGGTTATCGTATGAGTGGGAAACATACAGTACTGACTTACAGCACGTACGCGGTACGACATGCCGCAACATTGAAATGGAAGACTGTTGAAAACTGAAGTGTCGTGCCCTGCCGTGACCGTGAAAACGACTTCCTTGATCACTAGAACCATCCATTATTTTCACCTCCACTCATTGAAGTTAAACATACCCCTATTTCAAAAAAGGTTGTCATAGGCGATAGGTGATAGGCGATAGGCGATAGGTAATAGGTCATTCCAAGATCCAAGAATAGCTGGAATAACGTGCGTTTCTGCTTCTTATTCTCGTCAAGAACACGGAGGTTAGTGTTGAGATCTTCCGTGTTGATTGTAGTCCACGAAACCATTTAAAGGCCTCGATTATTCGTGTTTAGTTGTATACCCATAATTCTTTTCCATCTTGGAATGACCTATCGCCTATCGCCTTTCGCCTTCGGCAATGACAACCGTTTTTGAAATAGGTGTATACACCCAATTGCAAGTAGGTTGTCATATAAAAATATGAAATAACAAATAGGAAACATTTAGTTTTGCAAAACAGATGTTATTGTTTCACTGTTTTTAAGGTATAGACTGATATATTTTAGATAATCTTGTTGTTATATTACTAAACAGTTCTAGGCGGATTTACAATCAAAATAAAGAAAAGTATTTCTAATTAATCCTTTTTTTTTTTATATGACAACGTTCTTGCAATTAGGTGTATAAATTTAATATGACTGTATTTCATGATAAGATTAAAAATACCTCTTGAAATCAAGATAGCATTCACCACCGATACGATCACTTTAAAATTATGAAGTAACTTAAACAAGAGCTGTTGTTATAGTAATACCATTTGTATATACCTCTGTTGCCATGGTAAAAGAAGGAATATTGGAAAGCACTAAGGAAGTGGGGAAAATCTCGAAAATATAAGCGCTCTATCTCTCTCCGAAACTTACGAAATAAGTCAGTCACAAGTACATGCATGTGTGTCAAGTTTTTAGCCGTATATTTGCTCACTTTTGCTTGAAATTAATGCATATTTTCAATGAGAAGGCGAGTGGATTTGTTATTTCCGAATTCAAAGCAAAATACTTAACTGTAAGCCAATTTTTTTATCCCTATCCGTGAAAGAAAAAAAAACGTCGGAGATGTGCTCGATGAATTTGAGTTTTGTTGAAAATTTGCGCATTTTTCCCTTCGATACTTATCATGATTTTATAGTTTTTATAGCCATTAATTAACACTGGGCTTATACAGTTAGCCCCAAATTTCCATTGTTTTAGTACACTATATATAGTCTAAGTTTACTTCAGTCTTGCACTATTTGAATAGTGTACGTGACCATGATTCTGAATTGAATTGAAATACTTGTACAGTTTTTAAAAACCGTTTCGTGACTCGTTACTTACAGTGAGGACACTCGAACAATGAACACTTGATATTTTTATATTCTTTATTTTATGAACTTTCTACTGCTTCAAACCTCCTGAAAATGAAGCACTGCACTCAAATAATCTTATTGTTCAAAGTAAATCATATTTCCAATCGATTCACACAAGGGATAAAGGAGAAAAAAAGTATGAAAAAACCTTAAAGTGTTCACGGTTCGAGTGTCCTCACTGTAAATATTAAGTATCAGAACGAATTATCTTTTCTACTTTTCTTTTTGAAATCATGCATCACTGAGCGGGTCCTGACTTATAGTTCCGCGTTGAAGGGGAGAACATTTGTGATTTCAAAACAAAGTACTTGAAAACCAAGAGCATCGATCTCTCTAACGACTTAGTTCCGATATTGTTTGTACATCAAATACTGTATTATCTCCTGGTGATGATTACAAAAGAGTATTGTAAATAATCCAATTAAGTTAAGATACGACATTAAAAGAGGCACGTGAAAGTACTTTGGTTTAAGGTGGCAGTGAACCGATGTCAAAAGTGAAAGATTAATGACCAATAAGTTCAGTTTTATCTTATTTTCTCATCGGATTTCATCTCAAAATGACAAGCGCGAGGGCGGGAAAATACGATCTGAATTAAGTTACTATTAAGCGGTGAATTATTTGGCTTCACGTGGGGTGCATTGGTGCTGTGTACATTGTCTTCAGCCCTACGGTTCACCTAGGAAATTAGGATATTAAGATCGTACTTTTGGCCTACCTCGCGTTGCCCAACGAATCAATCATTGCCGGCAGAATATCACGTAATTCAACTTTGTGAAATGTTCTTGACATTTAGTGAACCACTTTCTACCCGATTAACTGAAACTTGTGTCTCGAGACAAAATTCACAAGAAATACACCTGTTCGGCCTGGGCTTAGTATTTTCCCATTTCAGACCAAGTGTCATTCTCTTTAGAATAAAATTATCGATTTGAGTTATATCCTTATTCATGTGTCTTCTGGTGTGCAACGATTAAACAAAGAAATGATACTCTAAGGAATGACACGTGCTCTGAAATGGTAAAACATTAATTAACAGTGCATATCAGGGTTCGCTGGTTTATTTTCTAGGATAAAGTTTGTGTTCTAATAAAAGGATTTTGAAGATCAAAATTTCCAGAATTTTATTTAGTCTATTTCCGACTAATTTGAGCCACTTAGCAGTTAGTGCGGAAAGTTCATAAGTTTGATGAAAGCAAAACAAAAAGTCATTAATTGGATGCTCCAGGTTCCACACGCATTTGTTTCGACTAGTTCTCTCTAATCCATCTATGTCGCTTGGCTTTAATGATGGAGAGAGGCCGGGGAGGTAAAATACGCACCTTCGGCTTCCACTGACTGACCGATGTCAAATGGTTATGATTACTTTGACAACAATAGAGCTGTGGCGCAAAGCTCTTTTTGAAACCGTAATAGGTTATATTCACGAAAGACGCCATGAGGGTTTTGGTATTGTAATAATCTTCTCATGAGCCGAACCTAATGACATCAAAGAAGACAGCCTTATTATCCATTGTTTTCAATGCTTTCGGTTCATGTGAAGATCTGCGTTCGTTCGTTCGTTCGTCCGTTTGTTCGTTCTTTTGTTTGTTTGTTTGTCGTTCGTTAGGTAGTATAGGTAGTATAGGTAGGTTAGTAGGTAGGTATAGGTAGGTATATAGGTAGGTAGGTAGGTAGGTAGGTAGGTAGGTAGATAGGTAGGTAGGTAGGTAGGTAGATAGGTAGGTAGGTAGGTAGGTAGGTAAGCAGGTATAGGTAGGTAGGTAGGTAGGTATGACATCAAAGAAGACAGCCTTATTATCGACTGTTTTCAATGCGTACGGCTCATGTGAAGTTCAACGTTTGGCCTGAGCCTAATACACTTTAGTAGACCCTAATTCCATTGTTTTCTTTTGTGTCTATTTGACTATTACACTTTAACAAGCAATAATTATTTCACAGGCTAAGTGATTTCACTCTATTTCACTTTTGATGCGAAAAATTATCCGCTGATTCAAAATATTTAACAAGGATCCCATCTTAAATATATTTTACAGATATTCAAAGCTTAGCCGACCAGAAGTGACAGAGGAAAGGAGATCGAATCCCTACAAAACAAAAGTTCTACCCTATATGATCAAGAGATGTGAGGAGATAATCGAACGAGCGAGAAACGAACAAAGATACGATGGATACAAATAGATTGAAGATTAATAAATGGATGTATTATAAATTACAGCTATGCACAGTTGTGTAATGTTAGAGAGAAAGTCTTTAGGGCTGATCGAGAGAAAGTATCTTGTAGAGAAAGTATTGTTAGGATATGCGGGAATTAATAACATGAAAGAAATGCTGAATTAAAAAGAAGGTATTAAGGTATAAATAAATAACTCGTTGAATCTTTTATGGCTAGGGCGAGCGCTACAAAGTTATTGTACGTCGAGCTCTCTGCATGAGACTCAAAGAGTCGTGAGCGAAGCAGGTGGATAAAAATAAAGCGAACGTCGAAGTCGCGAGAGGTCGACTTCCCCTCTGAGGTTTCATTTGCGTTTCATAGTGCGCGCTAAATTTCCTTACGTTGATAAAGAGCGAGAGCATGCATATTTCAGCGACCTGTTTTTGGGTCTCAAAAATTGGCGGGAAACAAGTTGGAAAAGTCCTTCGTCCACCTCGTGTAATCCTCGTTGGGTTGCCTGTGCTAATTCAGCGCGCGTTGTAGGATATTGTAGGACTAAATAGAAAAAAATACGTGCGCGGCGTATTCTCAGTCTGTAGTGTGATACAAACGTGCTGGCGGGGAACTGTAAAGCACGAGAGAACGGCAAGCATCGGAACCCGAAACCAGAGTGCCAGTTTATATCTTTATCCCACACCATAGAAACTACAGCCAATCAGAAAGCAGGAAAGCCGTTGCATATTCGTCGGTATTTCACTCTTACTTCCCATCATGCACTTCGCGTTGAATCTACGCATTTGTATTTTCTATGGTGTGGGATAAAATGGTTAAACAATGGTTTCTCGTGGCATACTATATGTGTATAACTAGTATGTATGCCACTCGAAACCATTGTATAAATAGTATATAGGCAGCCGTTATATATTGCTTTTATAAAATATTTTTGGACGATTTCTCGAGAGCATGTCTCTCCTCTGATATAAACACGGTAGCCAGGCAATCAGTGCGCGCGTTCTTGATTTCAAATATTTTATTTATCCAATCAGCGCGCGCTTTATATTTCAATACATACTAGTTATACAATGGTTTCGAGTGGCATACCGTGGAATATCCCACAAGTCACTTGTAGTTTCTAGTATGTACACAAACCTTTAGGCGAGTGTGTATACAAAGAAAATACAAGTGAAGAGTGGGATATCCACGGTATGCCACGAGAAACCATTGTATAACCATTTTATCCCACACCATAGAAAATCACAAATGCGTAGATTCAACGCGCAGTGCATGATGGGAAGGAAGAGTGAAATACCGACGAATATACAACGGCTTTTCCTGCTTTCTGATTGGCTGTATTTTCCATGGTGTGGGATAAACATACATATTTTTTTGCAATTTTTGCAAATTCCAAAATTTTTCTTTCCCAGCCTCCCTAAAATCACAGACTATTATCCACACATTATATAATATTCACTTTTATTAACGAACTTATCAAAGTAAGTCCTAATACAAATATTAATACCCTTCAATCTTCATAGATATATATATAAAACATTATATTATAAATCTCACGGAGTATAGAAAAACGTTTGGATTTGAGAGCCTGCACTAGACTAGGCTTAAAAAGGTCAGTTTAAAAAGTGTGAAGAGAGAGACGCAGTTACATTGCACCGAATCGGAAAAAGCTGATGTCAAAGCAGCTCAATTTGGAGGACAAAACAAAAGAATTTCAATCTCCTGAGAATATGGAACCTATTGTTTTGTCCTCCAAATTGAGCTGCATTCAGACGTGCTGCAAGGAGTCTATAGACGCATCAAGAGTTCCGCGCTGCTGCTCAATGCGCATGCTCAGGGGATTAAAAAGTGGGATGATATTTTGTATAATATGCAATTTTTCGGTATATTTGATTCAGAATTCGCTTAACGGTACGCGATCTTGAATATTTAGTGAAAATTGTACTTGACAAGAAAGATACAACTAAAATATAGCATATTTTACAAATTCTATCCCACTTTTTAATCCCCTGAGCATGCGCATTGAGCAGCAGCGCGGAACTCTTGATGCGTGTATTTCTTACTTTAAAAGTTTTTGAATGAAAAACCATATACCTTAAAATGTACATCTTAAATCTGTGTAAAAATCTGATACAAACATTCATATTTAACTTACGAATTCATCAATATTTTATGAAAATTGTCGTATTACCTATAAAACATTCCTACTAAAAAATATCTTATACTGAACATACAAAATATTGTACTTATGTTTCTAACTAGTTTAGCTAAACAAATAATGATAAATTTTTGAGCAGAATGAGAAAAGAAAATATTCTGCATGCATGCACTAAATCCTTAATCTTATTTCCTTTTCTAATTTCAAAAGCTAGAATTTGACTTAATTTAAACAATGTTACCTTAATTTTGTAAGAAAACAATAGTTTTTTTTAATTTTTAGTCCATTATTTGCAAAGGCTGCTGGGTATTCCAGGAGCCTACGTCAGTGGTTGGCCACACCCCGGAAGTATTATTGCAAATGTTTCTTAGCACAACTTCCGCTGTTGCGTCGTCAAATGTATTCAAATCAGGCAAACTTGCTTCGCCGTCGCTTGTCAGATCAGAGAAGTTCAAATTGGACTCTAACATTTCCATCTCTTGCTCTTCACTACTTGAAGAACCGGTTTGACCTGTATGAAAGGCTTCTGCATTCCAAAGAGATTGATGGCTGCCGTTCGTGTTTATTCCTTGGTCACCGTTCAGCAATGACGTAAGGTTACGTCTCGCGGTAAATACAGCATTCTCATTGGTTCTTGACCCATTGTTATTGACATCACCATGGAGAACACGATTACGCAATTCTTTCAAACCATTTAAGTGCTGGTTAGAATTCGTTGTTTCCATTGGAGACGGGGTCATTTGCTGTAATCGATTGTCGGTTTGCGGAGTCAGGGGGTGAAACCGCTTGTCCAAAAGAGTATGTTGAGGGAGGGGAGGGACAGATTGGCTTCGTTGAAACTGTGGTGGGACTTGACCTGCGTTAGTGACTGTTGTATTGCAGATTGAATCGAGCTCTGACGAATAATCAAAACTTTGTTGTTGGCTTAGCGGTGTTGGAGGCATCGTGCTGTTGTCCGAACTGGTACTGTATCTGCATGTACGAGAAGGGTCTGGACCGCATCTAAAATAAAATTATACAATATAAAGTTGAGTGAGTTTTCAATAATCTTAATGGTACTTGCATCGTGAAGCCATTTTTTTTCGGGAGACGTGTTATTTCTGGTGTTATTCCATAAGCATTAATTTTGTTTCTCTGCTTTTCCATATCTAAAAAAAGTAATGGTTCGATTTTCTTCAATCTAGGGCGTAATACTTTCCCATTTCAGACCTTCAGAGTGTCGTTTGCTTGACAAAAAAAACTACATTTGTGATTCGAAATTCAATTCATATGGTTGTGATTCGAAAAAATTATCCCTAAGGCAATGACACTTGCCCTGGAATAAATCCAAATATTTACCCGTCAAATTAAGCTGAATTCAAAAGTGCTGCAAAAAGGTTCTGTTTCGAGCCTTACAGACTAAGTAAGAAATGCCTCAAGAAAACACGTGGTCTAAAAAAAATGACAAATGTTCCCGCGAAAAAGTTTATGAATAAGTTTACAAGAAAAACGTCAAATTTAAACACCTACCCTTGCTTGATCATTTGTTCTGTTATTTGAACAGTAGGACTGCTGTCACTCCCTCTGCGCATTCCATTCATGGGATCTTGGACCATTCCACCCATCCCATCCTGACCTTGCATCATCACTAATTCCTGCCCCTTTTGTTGAATATTTGGTGACTGCGCACTCATCATGGCGCGTGGTGTATTTGGTGACATCATAGGCGGTGATGTGACATACTGCTGGCTTGTCACGCGCTGCGGTGTTCTTGGTGAAGAAAGAGGGTATGGGAACGAGCTTGGGCGTCTTGTTGGAGTGGCTGGTGCACACTGAGACAAACGAGGTTGCTTACTCGGTGACATCGGTACCTCATTAAGGTTCACTTGTGCTTGCTGTGCGCCTCCTGACTGCCAGTCTTGATTCTGAGGATGTGTTGCTGTGGGTCTTAAGGTTGGGGGACTCGTGTCTCCTTTAGGTGTTTTCTGTTCGTTTGGTATGGGAGTAAACAGAAATCGTGTTGGTTCAATAGCATTTGAAGAATGTCTTGACTGGTTGACTCCAGAACTCGGAGTCATCGGTCGATTATGAGGAGTGCCTGGGGCGCTGAACTTGGGCGATGCCTGAAAAGGCGACGGGGTCTCGGCAAGAACTTGGTTCGGGCCGTTTGGTGACATCAAAGACGGCGTTGGCGGGCGCATCTTTTGATAGCTTGTCTGTGACCCAGTCGTACCTCCTTGTAAATGGGGATTACTCGAGGCTTGTTGGTAAAACTGCATATTACCTGATGAAACGGTTGGTGGCTTAGACTGCATGTGGATTTGTTGTTTGTGAAGGGGACTCTGTTGCTGCTGCGGCTGAATTTGAATCGGTGTTTTCGGAACAATTTGATTTCCTGAGCCATCAGTCAAAATAGTATGGGTCAGCTGTTGCTGCTTTTGCTGTCGTTGGTTTGGAACGACTTTCTTCTGGAATGGTTGCTGTAACTGTTTTCTTTTAGGCGTGAGTATAACTTGGCTTTCATGCTTTTGTGGTGAAAATAGTGAATTAGCTATGTGGTTAAGTTGAGGGTGAGACACGTTGTCTGTGTTGGACATGACAACAAAAGCAGCCATGGATTTACTTGATACGTAACTGCCACCAACGAGAAACCTGGCCAGCTCGATTAACGTCGTAAAGACTCGTCCAAGGAGTTTGTTTGCCCATTCACAGACCAATAGGCAAGCAGCTGAGAGGGTCTGGTCTTCTTCGATCTTATCGCCACCATTCATTCCATTGCCTTGGTTCGTGTTATTCTACAAGAAAAAAGAGAGAGAATCTAAGTTTACGTTGTTGTTAACTATACTTTAGAACCCTTGAACGTGACGTCAAAGCAGCTAAATTTGAAGTACAAAACAAAAAAATTCCAATCACCTGAGAATTGGAACCTAATGTTTTGTCCTCCAAATTTTGCTGCATTCCAAAGTTCTGCAAGGGTCTACCCGCCCACCTCTTCTCATTATATTCGATAGGTATTTAAATTCAGTGAAAAGGTTAAAGAAGGGGGGGGGGGATGAAAAAGGTCACTTGAGTCAAAAATACATCAAGAAATGCTCCATTTTACTATCAAACTTGCGAATGAAAATTCATTCCAAATGTCAGCTTTGTGCATTTGATATTTACCTTCTCTTTGTCACTTGGTGACGGTATTTGAAGCGACGGTAACGTAGGTGGTTTCACATTCTTCTTTCTCTGAATTCCACTGTAGCAGTACTTGGAATTTCCTCTTGTGCCTAGTCTCCTGGCTTTTACACGAGGAAAAACGCATTTTATGATCTTTCCAAAGTCAGGAGCACTAAGTGTTCTTGCAGCATTCATACTTTCACAATATGCCCTAAAACAAAACAAAAATATTCATAAATTAAAATTTTTCACAAAAATAATATAAAAATTTAGTTCAGTATATGAAAAAGAGATTATTAATAGCAGAACGTACATATGCCAACAAAGTGTTTGAGCTATATTTAGCATTTATGCTTTCACAATAAGCCCCAAACAAATAAAAAAAAACAACTTATAAAATCTATTAAAATTATAGATCAAATTTATGGAAAATACTGGAAAAATGCAGAATATTTTTCCAAATATATTTCAAAAAATTAATTCAATTTTCGCGCCTTCAAATAGAACAGCCAATAAGAAGGAAGGATTTCATCACGTGATAAAAGGTGCCGCGCGCGCTCACCAAGTAACAAAAGGCGGGAAAAGCAAACTTGAAATATTTTCTACTTCGGCCCCCGTATTTTGGTCCTGTTGGAATAAAACGCCGAAAAAACCGCTTTAAAATTTGTCAAAATGAACAGTAATGTTCAGTATTTGGCTTTATTCCTGTTAATGAGAAGGTAAGTGTTATTTCTGGAGTATTTTAGGATGAATTTTCATTGCATTTTGCCCCTTAAAAACGTGGCTCAAGCTTGAATCTTCCCCGAGGCTACAGCGACTATTCCTTTAAATTCTAAACTCTTATAGATTTTTAAAGTTCTTTAATGTCGACTAGCTTGTTTATCTTTCTATTTGTTTGCTTGCTTGTTTATTTGTCTACCTATTTTATACTTTCTTGTTCGTTTATAAGAAAGTAATGACGAGAAGAAATTTCATTTTCATATTGTTTCTTTGCTATTAGAAGGTCTTATTCTTTAGTTGACGTTTGTTCTTTTTGCTTGTTTGGTTGCTTGCAAGTTTGTATATTTTTTTGTTTTTTGTACTATAAGTTTGTTTATTTCTTTTTTTGTTGTTGTTGTTGTTAAATTTCTGTTTTATTGGATTAGCCCCAACATAGCACATGAATAGCTTCCCCATACCACACTTTATTGGTAATTAGCATCATTTTAGGCTTGAATATAGAGTTTCTTGCACTGTGATTGGTCAAGTGACCAGTGATTATGAGATGATAATCACTGATTGAGCAGTGATTAGGAAGTTTGCCAAAGCATAGACTTGTAATATTAAAACAGTTTTTTTTTAATCTAAAATTATAGTTGGTGTGAAACAATTAGTCCCCTCAGTTTTTGTGATTATTGGTGAATATTTACCTTGCAGATCAAATACTCATGGCTCAGTAAATATTCACCAGTAATCACCTGAACTTGTTAGACATAATTTAACGGCAAACACTTACTTATATTCATCATATACTTCATGTTTTGGAAGAGTAGAATTATTGTCACACTCTTCAAGATGACAGCGAATCCTGCACACATAAAAAAAAAATATGTTGATATATAACAAGGATGCTTATTGCCTGGCTACCATGTTATCAACAGAGTTCAGAGACACACTCCAACAAAATCTTCCAACTATTATAAATTTAATAGCAAAACATAAAGTCATAAGGTTTGGAACCAAGAACTTTCTATTAATTCAATAATAAATTTTCATTCTATTTAAAAATAAAAGCAATATAAAAATGGACACTTGTGTCTCTGCACTGTGATGAAAACCGCTTGAGTTGTAAAGCACTCAAAAAGCAAGAGAAAAACTTGGGTATGCCTTGTGTTCCTAAGCTCGCTATATCATGTTGTACAGCTTCAAGCATTCTTTTAAGAATTGGAATGAAAATTTCACAACGCAGTCAAAAACACACATGAATGTTTTATATTGCTGAAAAGCTTCATATATCTTAAGATATTTATTAATACATGCATGTATGTTTACCAATGAAAAGCCTGTGTCTGTTCAGCTCTTGTTGTTGATATGGGGAGGGCTTGATTTCTGGTGATAAAGATGGCAAAAAAAACATCAGTTGGTATACGTAATAGACAATGGTAATCTAATGAATAATATAGAAAACAAAAGAAAATTTGCATCTTTAGAAATGCTTGGGGTAGATATAGGCTGCTGTATGCACTCCCTTCCAAGCTGTGTATCCAAGATTTTCTAAAAAAATATTGCAATTTACTTGGAATTGGAACTTCCTTGAGACCATTTCTTTCTTGGCAATCTCCCAATTCAAAATCCTAGATCCATTCTTGAGAGTGCACCAACGGTATTACAGTGCTTTCAAAACACACATGCAAATCACCATTGTGACAAAATAAGGATTTGGTGGGCATCCATCAAAAAGTTTCCATGAAATTGTTGGAAAACACAAAGTTTTCAAGTGCTACTTGGAATGTTATGGAAACATCTTGATTGACGTCCACCAAAACCAACTTCGTCACAACAGTAAATTGTATTATTTTACGTGTGTGATTGGGATCAAGTGCTGTAAATGTATCTATCCATCTTTGACATGGTTATTCATAATCTTGCATTTCAGAACAAACAGGGACAGACCAGTTCTTTAAGGACAATATGCTAGACTGCATACTTACTGTTCATACTCATCCTTCAGTTCTGAGCAGGTTTCTCCAGGTAAGCGTAAATATAGTAGAAGTTTTTCTGTGTCAGACAATTGCTGCACTTCTTCCTATAACAAGAACAAGTAATTCAAACCCTACTCCAATACAATAGCATAAAAAGCTTATACCACACTGTTTATCTTAGTGTCGAGTAAATATTTATCCATTTTTGAAAATCTAAAGGATCCTTAATTAAAAGATCTTTTGAAATGCAAGCTGGGTCATCTTTAATTTTGGGCTTGTCAATCACAGGTGATCAAATATTTGACAGTGTTCTTCATTGTGCAATATCGATATCCCATTTGGTCTTGATTTTAAACTTTTTCACACATTTGCCAAACATCGAGTTTGTTCATAACAAAGCACAATATAGTCAGGCAGGTAGGCAAGTTTATGTTTGGAGCCAAAGACTCATGAATGATAATTTAACTACTTAATTCTAAACATCTTTAACATCTTAAACATTAAGAAAATTAAACAAAATCCAAAGAATTTTGCATGTGAGCATCTACCCATGGAACATGTACAATATTAATATTAAATGTTACATATATATTATCCCCCTCCCCTCTCTTTCTATCCTGAACTATCATTCCCAAATGAAAAATTCCTTCATTAAAGGCAATTTGTAAATTTGCAACAAAAACTCAGTTTTCCAAAACCAACACTTTAGGCCAGACAATTCATCAGAACGCATTGGAAAGATGAAGGTATTTCACTGTACTTACAAGTATCTTGGTAATCTTGCATTGAATTTCTTCACTGTAAGGCAAAATGAAAAACAATTATGTAGGCATGTAAATCATAAAATGTTAAACAAATAATCTAAAACTGCACCTTTTTAAAGGAAAAATAAGGTGCTTTAAGTATAGCAGAGTACATTCTTAGTGTTTGTGTGTGCATGGGTGTGTGTGTTTTTTTTTGGGGGGGGGGGGGGATGCTAGAATCTTTATTTTTCATATGGTCAAAGCCCCAGCTCTGCAGTCCCTGGTGCCTGACTCCCTTTAAATATCTAAAAAATAATAATATCTCACTTAATTATATATATGTCAAATGTTCTAAATATTGAAAAGTAAGATAAGGATTTCCACTTCCAGGTATTATTTTAGCACAATGTATGTGTGTTGAAGTACTTTTTCAATGAGTGATGCAAAAATACAAGTTTTGCAGAACTTCATGCATGGCTGTCAATTTTTGACAACAATTTATTTGTCTCTTGATAAACCCCTCCTTCTTTATTATTTTTATGCATCAATCACAGTCCTACTCCAGCACCCCCATTTTTCTATTAAACCTCCTTAGTTATTGCCACATATAACACACAGTCATTATTTTGCATAAAAATATGCTGTACTACACTTGATGAATGAAAAAAAACCACCACACTCTTCATTATTATACAGGGCTCGATATTAACATCCATTTACTAGTCTCAGACTAGTGAAGGTTTGCTGTGGACTAGTGGGAAAAAGACCTTGGGACTAGTGATTATCAACAGTGACTAGCCCAAGGACTAGTACCTAAAAAAATTAGTGCTGAGCCCTGTTATATAAAAATCATGCCAGCTAGCTAGAATGGTTTGACAAAAGCTCTGCACTCATTAAATAACACATTGCATGATACTTCAAAGTTGTAGGAGTAAACAAAAACGATTTGAAATTATAATATTGGTCCAAAATATGATATTTAACAAATTTGCTGGAATTTCTGTTTGTCATGAATCATACATAACAGAATAACTTGAAACTAGGTTTTAGAAAAATAAAGACAATAAAAGAAATTTTGATAAAAAATACTCTATGTTTATTTCACGCTTCATAAAATCATTTTTCAATAAGCCCGTAAATCTGTAAAGCCCCTTTAATGTACGAATTGAAAGCACTACAAAAAGAAATATGTGGATATAATAACACAGATATATTTTCTACCTGATGTGTATGAATTAAGAAATGTACAAAATTTAAAGATACTCTAATACTTACAATGAATTATGACTTAGTATTTGAGTATAGCATAGATTAAATAATGAACTGATTTTATAAATGTGTTTTAATATGTTGTGTTCAGTGAAATATGAGATAAGCTACTTCTCCAAGTTTTTCTCACGCCAGGCCTGTCCACGACACATGTTTAAACAAAGGCAAAACCATAATGTATTGAAAAATGACTTTATGGACAAACATTACTACATCATCTTCTATTGTCTTCAATCAAAACAGTCTCAAAGAATAGCCAGATCCTACTTTTATATTCAAAATCCTAACACCTTTTCAGAAGAGATTGAAATTAGTGTTTTGTAATGTCTAGCCATGAAGGGATCACACTGATTTATTCAAATCTCTTTGACTCTGAATACAACATTCGGCTAATGGAGCACCTAACTACATACTTTATATAAAAGGAATTTTAGAATTAAAGTTATCTCTTTGTGCATGTTCAGGCTTTTACACAGTTAACCTTGCTTATAAGGGAAGACTAAACTTGCCAAGTAATTGTATCGCACTTATGTGTGTGTCTATCTAAGACCTTATTATATTCTATACATGTTCAAAAAGATCATATTATTTTCAGTGTTTTTCAAGTTTAGAAATTAAACTTTGTACAATTTCTATCAAAAGGATTTCTTCTTCTTCTTTCTTTTGAAGAAAGCTTTTAAAGCAAAAAATAAAGTAAATAAGATCTTACTTATCAATAACTTTAAAAACTTTGGAAAACTTCACTTTTCTTTCTTTTTCTTTTAAGACGTTTTTCTCTACTTAGATAATAACATATTTCACTTAATTCTAGTTTTGAAAATACGAAAGCAAAGAATCTAATTCACTAACGACAGAAAAGACATTAAAGTTCAAACCCCAAGTACATTCACAATTGAGCACTCAATTGAATAGGACATACCCAGACAAAGCCAAAGGGTTATTTAGAAGTTTTTAATAACATAGGAAAGCACTTTACAGACCAGGGCATATAATATATCCACACAACCACAATTCTTTGTCCACATATGCACTTCGTACCATATATCCAAAATATCCCAAACTGTTCTTCCAAAAATCATTTGCTCTTTCATAAATCAGTATTCTTGTTTTTATCAATTATGGGAAAAAAGTTTCTCAAAAACAATTGTATTTTTAAACTATAAGTTAAGGATTTATTCCAATCTTGTTATCACCTTCACCTCTTGTTATCACCTCTGCTTGGTTAAGATTTTTTATAAGAGAAAAAAAAAACGCTTTTTCGCGCATTTTCTTGTCTCTACCGCGAAAGTTGGTCGGCTTCATTTGACAGCGGGAGACAGCCCAACGGCGTGGTTTAACTGCTTTTAAAACCAGTATGAGTTCGTTCTTAAGTAATTTTTATCAAACTGCATGTGTTTATCAAACTTTACAAAGTTCCGGGTCTTGAATGAGTTGTAAGAGAAACAGAAAATAATTTACTCCACGGCGTGGCGCTGGAAACTGAAATTCCGTGTTTACTTATCTAGGTGTTGACGGGGCGACTTCAGCAAAAAAGAAAAAGAAAAAAAAGAAAGAATATTTTGAAGAAATCAAAAATGAAAATCTTAAAATGGTTATTAGATAGAAACGAAACGGAATTCTTTAAGTAGCACATTGTAGCAAGAATGATTCGATGGAAGCAAAAAAACAACAACAAAATCAACAATGGTTACGGGTGCCAAAGAGACTATAATCACATTCTGTTCGAGTCATTGGAAATTCCTTTGGGTCCACGTTATTAAAAGAATTCCAAGCGGTTCAACTTAAAGGGTTTCCTATGACGTTGAAAAGCCATTCCAATGCTCAGCTATATAAAAACAAACAAACCTATGGAAAACTACTTTTTCGAGAGCGAGTTTTAGCAGTGAAATAAGACTCAACGATGCACGGATGAAGTGCTAACGACGATGGATTTATTTGTAATATTTTAGATGAATTAAAATGATAAAATTACCACCCAAAAAATAGATGAAAGAACACTTCTTCTCGAGTTCTAAAGCAGAAAGATAACATATCTTCGTGAGAATTTACAAAACCACGTGCAGGTAGACGAATTAACTAATTTCCGGAGCCTTGGAAGTCCAACTCACATCTGGCTTATTCAGAAACACACATGGCATTTAAAACTGCCAATTCCAGTACATAAAATACTTAACTCTGCGAATTAACAATTTGTTTAATTGTAATTCCGATCCGAGGATCGATAAAATCCAGTCCTGAGAGATAACTTAAGCACGTCGAGATCACTGTTTACAATATGGTTGAGTTCTCGTGTGGAATGGAATTTAAAAATCCAAGAAAAAATAATATGATCTGAATGAATCAATTATCAATGAAAGATTTGTTGCATTAAGCGTGTAATAGCTTTGGAGATGATAATTTAAAATATACAACAGAAAAAGGTAGAGAGAGAATTTTTAATTGAAGCTACAAGCAAACATGCAACAGGTCAATCGTTTGAACAGTAGTCAGCTTTACCAACAAATATACAACACGATCGAATTATTTTTACCTTATATATGATTCTAACGCATTCTCCAACTCCGGATTTGAATTGTCACTCTCTTCGCTATCCAGGGAGTTCATCTGGATATCGGCAGGACTCGGTGAGTTTGTTGATGGCAAACTAGTCATAGCTGATTGTGAATTCATGAAGTCGACTTCTTTGGAGCTAGGGCTGCGATCAAGCAATGTCCTGAACGGAGAATTCGATGTCTGCAATTCTGTGACCTGCATTGCAATGACTTAGTCTAGAATCAGCTGAGTTGAAAACTGAAGCCCTTAAGTTATAAGGAATACCTAAAAATCATGCCGTATGAACTTGCACACCGTTAACACGAACTAATACCTTCAGCCTCAATTGATCCCAAGCACATGTGCTGAATTCCAACGCGCATGCGTGCATATTAATTACGCTTAATTACACTCACTCCAAGGTGTTGTAAGCCAATCAGATCGCGTTATTATTTATCACATTCCCTCCTTATCGTTTTGGAGTGCACATAGCCATTGTATTCCTAACAATAGTTTGCTAGCAAACGGTACATATTGTTGATTCTAGTTTTCTAAGTGTCTGTCTTGGCGTTTAAAAACATATAAAATGAACATTTTATAAGCACCAGTCTGGACCAGGCTGGTTGCATGCGATTTTAATTGTGTTTTTATGTATGACCCAAGATGCGCAGCCTTCGGCTTATTTTTCCAAAGTTTCTTTATTTAGTCTTTTAGCGGCTTCTCGTGATTCCCCTACATAAAGCTTGTCTCGCTAGCACATGTTTATGTGATTTACATTTATTCTATCACTCCATGATCGATGTGTAATATACAATGTTTGTCTGACTGGTTTAAAATGTTGCTGAATGTTCGAGTTCTTTACTTATTATTTTTTTAATTATTTTTTCTTTCTTTTATGCTTTTAAAATGAGCATTTGATACATGTTTACATGCATTTACTACAAAAGTTATTCCCATTTAACTGATATCATTTGTTTCAGTTCGCATTTATATCAGTTTAACTTCCGTTTCTGAGAAATCCCTCCCTCGCTTGAAACTTTGCTTCTAAAAAACTCCCTGCTCAAACCAAAACATGAAACCCAAATTGTTTTCTTTCACTACGGAAACAACTACCACGGTGCAAGCACTCCGCGTAGACTGTCGGTCCCATCACCTACAAATCAGCTAGAAATACGATTTGTCTAAAGCACTCGATGCGGAGAAAAATGTTACGCAATAGCCAACAGCGGTGCAAAACCTACAAAGCATATGAATCGATAAATAGTCATCTACAAAATCTTGCGTGAGTAAAATTCCCCCAACAAAATTGAAGAGTGGCTGAGTTAGCAATAACTAGTTTAATAGTGCACGCATGTGCAAAAGGTTGATTATTAGCGTAAAAAATATTTACCTCAAAATAGCCGAAGTGGCATTAGTTCGCAATAACTAGTCAGCACACCGCATGTACAATTTAAGGTTGAGCATTAGCCTAAAATAATTTCCCTCAAAATAGCCGAAGTGGCATTAGTTCGCAATAACTGTGAGGTGAAAAATAACCGTAAAAAGTATGTTTTGATACAAAATAATTATAAACGTTTTTATTAAAACCCCTTCAAGAATTGGTCTCTATTTGACTCTGTTTCTTTTAGCAAAACGTCTAGCGAGTTGCTTTTTATCGCTGCACTCGCAGCAGTCAAATGACGCCACAATCTAACCAAATTTGCCACCGCGATCAAAATAATCTTGAAACCCCACACCATACGTTACCGCAAGACACCTATGAGACGATGTGCACGAACCTTCTTCATGAGACCAGGCTAAAAATGGGTTGATTGACTTGATTGGTTTGTTAAATCAAAACAACTTAATTAATGGGATGACGCTGCTATTGTTTGAATTGTATTTGAAGAGGTAATGCTTTTGCGTCTTCAATCAGTCTTTTTTTTTAAATCAGTGGGGTGTGAATTTTTGTACCACGCGGAACTGGAATAACCCGAAGACACTCGAAAATATGTATATTGAACCCTGAAACAACCTCTGGGCTGCATGATCTAAGTCAGGGCACGGCTAACTCACAGATCCAACCCTGGAACAAACAACCTCTGGGCTGATCTAAACCTCAGGGCGCGGGCTAACTTACAGATCCAACCCTGAAAAAACATCCGGGCTAATCTAAGTCAGTGCATGGCTAACTCACAGATCGAAACAACCTCTAGCTCTAGGTTGATCTAAGTCAGGGCACGGCTAACTCACGGACCGAAGCCTGAAACAACATCTGGGCTGATCGAAGTCAGGCCATGGGTAATTGATCGAGTTGGAATTTAGCTCGCTGGGATTTCTAGACAAAGGTTACGCGTCTTACCGTATACTTCAAAGTGAATAGCGCATAAAAAATTTAGGGAATGAAAAACCTCTTAATGAACGATTATATCCCTTGGCCATCTTGATTTATTTTTTTTCCTCAAACGTTGTAACCATAGAAACGGAATGCCTACGCTGATGGGGTGACTGCTTGCACCTTTTAAAGATCCAAGAAAGACATTCAGTTTTTATGGCAATATGCACTTTAATTACCCATCGCATGAAAATAGTTTGGAACAGGGAGCACATGCAAAAGGCATTAGTATCATAAGGAATGCTAATAGATACTGATTAACTGAGGCAGATGTGTGATCGCATTAAACAATACGAGTATGATTAACTAGTGCCTCCCATTATTCTAGCAAATAATAAAGTTTGTTTGGTCTAGACATTGATGCGCTTAACATGGTTAAATTGATAGCGTCAGTCAGGCTTAAAACAAGTCCTATTCGCTTTGATTTTAAATCCCACTTTATGCCATGTTGGATTATTTGGAAATATAGAATTTTAAAGTCAGTAGGCCTCTCCGGGGTGGGGACGCAATTTACTGACTCTAACGGTGATGCAAAAGTGCACAAATTAAATATCTTATACTCTGAAGAAATCGAGGCCCAAAAATTCGGTTAAATTTAGTGAAGTGCTTTTGTCAACGTATGTTTGTCATTTTTATAAGAAATCATGCAAGTGAACAGTCCATTTTAAAGGGTTTTTGTCTATGCCATTCTGTGCCCTCTATGGAGTGAATCATGTACCATGGCCACTATAGACTTGAGCCAAATCACTGGGAGGCGCTCTTCGCAATATATGGCGTGGCGTGCGTGCCCGTTTATCCCTTGAAATGGGTTACCTATCAGCACCACTTCCTCAGCTAACGGGAAGACAGTCAAATGCTCGAGGGATGCAAGCTGGATGTTCTTCGTTGAGATCTGAAACATTTCTGGTGAGAATCACCTTTCATGCTTCCGCTTTTCATGCAGCCAAGGAGAAGGTACTTCCTTTAAATCACAGGAAGCTCTATATACCTGTTTGCCACACTTCATCACAGTGACACATCCTCACTTCATTTTTGGTTCTTCCTTGAACTGGTTTAACTTTTTTTCACTGGTTTGCCCTGCTATTGATTTAGTAGCTTGCATATATCACGGGAACAATATGAACCCTACTTGTGCATCCTGTGGTCAATTTTCGGGGAACGCCAGAAATTCAATTAAAGAAACACCGTAAAAAAATGTGACGCAACCTAAAGTTTCCTTTTACAAAAAAATTTAATTCATCTTTAAACATTGACAATATATACTTCAGATTTGTTCCAGTCCTTATTTCAAATATATAAGGGATATAGTCCGGCAGATCTTTTAAGCTATTACTAAAATACATAATTGGAAAATTTGTTTTTGCACTAGGGATGTTCTCAAATGCAATCATCATGGAAAATCAGTTTTCCCTATATTATTGTTTTGCGCTTGGATTAGGAAGAATAAGGGTAAAGAAACAACTATTATTTATTTAAAACCTGCGCCTGCGTTTTGCTCAGATGCGGCCACGTAATTAGTGAAACTAAGCCTATACTACAAACCTATACTACAAACATTTCTACGTAAACTACATTTCTACATAAGCTATATCATATCGCTGTGACACAAATTATTCCACCCAAAAGAACATGGAATATACTTTGTATGAGCGCGCGACGTCACTTGTAGATATATATTATATGATTATTAATGAAATACCTATATTTCTCTATTTCAAAAATTTGATATTTTAACATGTACATGTGAAGATTACATGTTATTTTCACATGTGAAAATATCATCACTATGGTTACATACTAGAAAAAAGCTCGAAAAAGGTTTCTTTTCTTTTTCATTGATAGTTATTTAATAAACAGAATATTACATGGGCGCTTGGAGATACCAATTTTATCTTCTCGTGTTGAAAATCTCTCACTCGTTTGCTGCGCTCACTCGTGAGAGATCTTTTCAGCACTCGAAGATAAAATCCGTATCTCCGCGCGCCTATGTAATATCCTCTATATATTAATATGCCAAATCGGCCAACGCAATGTTTTACCCAATTGAAATCTACTGGGAATAAGATTATTTGTTTATTGTATTTCCACATCAATGATGCATTGATACGGATATATGTAAAAATAATAGACAAAAAGAAAAAAAAAACAGAACTCCATTTCCTACTGAACCGAAGAGATCTTTTGTTAATAAATGGTTGATAAATTTAAATGAGAAACTATGAGATGTAAGATTTCGTAGTGCAAATACAAGAACGTATGGGCCTTTCCGAGGAGGTGCGAAAACCTGGTAACGAAATAGAACGCGCTCAGAATTATAGACCCTTTGCAGCACGTCGGAATGCAGCTCAATTTGGAGGACAAAACAATGGTTTCCAATGCTCTGGAGATTGAAATTCTTTTGTTTTGTCGACCAAATTGAGTTATTTTGACGTCACATGAAAGGGTTCTATATGGCTTTTTTAGGAGAGGCCATTCCTATTTTTCGTTTCAAAGGTTTTAGTTTTTGAATCGAACAACATATACTTTGGTTTTCGGTCTGTTTTTCAAGATAGTTTGGTAAGCTTTCCACGATTTTGAAAAAATGGCGACCCCTAAAATAGCCCCATGATTCAGCGCGCGTCCTACTCGTTACCATTTTTTCGTGCAACCTCGAAAAGGCTAATATGGGTGTCAGCGCGCAGCCTCTTTGATTTGTGTATAATATTTTAGATCAAGTCGCTTTTTCGTGATTTATATCTATATTTCCATACAACTCATTCATGACGTCCAGTCCTTCGTTATCATAAGCATCCTCGGTGAACGGAACTTCAGCTGGATGTCTTCCCGATCCCTTTGGTTTTGAATCGGCTCTTTTTCGTAAACCACTTAGCTCATCATCGGCAACACTCGGGTCAGCGTCAAGCTTCGAATACGCAGCCTCGCTGCGGTTTAGGAAAAAAGCCCTTGGTTTGCGCGGCTCAGAAGAATCCCCCTGTACATCACTTGTTGCTTCGTATAAAGGATTCATATCCAAAACATTTCCGGTACTTTTACTTCCGGTAGTGACGTTGTCGTATTCCGGATCACCTGCGTCAGAATAGATGGGATATGTGGCTTGTATCCTATTGGCTGGAGTTCCACTGACGTCACCCATTTCGTAAATGGGATTGAAGCGGGAATCTGCACCGTCGTCAATTGCTTTGCTGTTAAAGCCAGCTTCGTACACTGGATTGACTCCTGTATCTACGGACCCTCCACCACAGTAATCTTCTGGGAGTCCATCCGCGTAAATCGGATTCATTCCTCCAGGGTACACCGTGGGAGCTGAAAATGGCTCGGGCCCAGACTCATAGAGAGGGTTCTGTTCCTGGTCTGCATAACTCTCGTATATAGGGTTTCCTCCCTTGGCCACGGTGTCTGTAGAAGACTCATACAAGGGGTTGTCCGTCGCTTCAGTGGGTGACACACTGCTATTGTTCGACGCTATTCGAGCCTGTGTGGCAATCGTCATGTCATAATTTGGATTTGTAACAGATGTGTTGGTGTTGCTTTTTGGCTTTGGCTCTGTGGCACTGTCATAGATTGGATTCATGGCGATGTCTGCTGAATCTTGCTGGCTCACAGAATCTCGACCTAATAATCATAAGAAAAAAATTACGAAATAAGTATTCGAATAAGAACATTTAGTTTGACAGTCCTCCAAAATGAGCTGCATTCAGAAATGTTGCAAGGGTCTATAAAGACAAATCGTGGAAGGTTTCTCGGTTCTTGGAGAAGGAAAGAGGAGGTAGTATAGTAGTACTTGGAAAGGCGAGTGAGAAGGGCGACTGTATACTTGCTGTAAGTGAGGACAAAAGATCATGGTTCCATTCTCAATCCTTGGGCTGGTCAGAAAAATGATTAGATGTGCAGGTGTGGTGCTTTTTAAAAGTGCATTTGTATATATATACGACATGCAAGAACATTTCTCTTATGAAAAATCTTGCGAAATTTTTTGTTCTGTGATGGTCATTCAGCTACCATGGGTTCATGAGGCTCTCTCTCACTTCAGAGTTTCCCAGTCATGGATTTCGTTCTCGCCACAACGAAACTCCTAAGAACGGGAAGCACTGGAGCGAGAGAGCCTAGGAAAGGGTAGATTTAGTATTAACGAAACTCAAATGATTGCTACCTATAAAACTTGGAAGTAAACAATACGAATATACACTTTACCGGCATTTCTTCCACTGCAGCGCGAAGGGATGAGCTTTCTTGCAGTAAAACTGAAATCAAAAGAAAAATTGATAAATCTAAGATTATTCAAGATTAAGAAAAACCAAGTAGCAAAAAGTCATCGCCACCATTTTCTAGTTCATTAACAAAAGCTTGTAAGCTTCTCTTCATGTATTCCAATATGGTCGCCACCTCATGACTGTTGTACGATTCAATTTTCGCATGCGACGTCATCCCCACCATGCTGGTGTGCGCCGTTAACAGAAGGTTTCTCGTTAGTTTTCTGCACACTGACATGGTTGCCATGAATTTATCTTTTGAATCATTCACTTATTAGTTTCCATGTTGCGTCATCGCCGCCATATTGATGTACGCTAACAAAAATATTTTTCGCTATCTTTTCTTTTGCACCAATATGGCTGCCATGTCTTTGCCATTTGAATGTGACTTTCACCAACGTCACGTTGGCATACGCTAATAATGTATTCTTTAGCCATACTTTTATTTATTTTTAATTCATTCCGCCAGTTTGTTTCTATGTGACGTCATGGCCGCCATCTTGGCATACCTGACCGAAAAATTCTAAATAAGTTATTACACCGTACCAAAATCCTGTAAATAGACTGTGTATGTTACCTTCTCCTTATCCCTCCAGCTGGGTTTCTACGCTTCATTCTCCAATACACCAAACCAAGTACGATCATAATTACGAGTAACGCTAGCGCAACGGCAATGACAGCGGAAATAACAGCAGACGAGCCACCATCATCACCTTGTTGACCAGAAAAATCACCGGGATCGGAAGAGGGAGATGCTTCTTCAACTAGCAAAAAAGTAGAATAATATTGTCAACCTTGAGTATTGTTGTTGTTGTTGTTAATTCATACATATTTATAACATTCGTGCATGTATGTATTATGATGACAGTTACGTAGAGTAGTCTCAAGGTTATTGTAATAAGCTTGCAACCAATTTCTAAGTTTTGAATATTTTTCTTGAATATATTGTATTAATTAAGGTTGTAAATAAAATTTTGTTGTTAGTATAGGAAATCGCATGGTTTCGAGTGCACTTTGGAATAAATTTGCACGAGCGGGTTTTCAAAGAGCTCAAAATTGCACGAGCCCGATAGGGCGAGTGCTATTTGAGCTTTTTGAAAACCCGCGAGTGCAAATTTATTCCAAAGTGCACGAGAAAACCATGCGATTTCTTGTTAATAATATAGATGCAAAAATTTCGAACCAAAATTCCTTGTTTATTAATATTCATGCTCATAAATATTCATAGAGTGTTGATCATTTTCATTGGCTACCACCACAACCAAACCATAATAAACAAACTTCGCTTGCTGGATACGATCCAAAAACTAATAGTTTTAGTGAAATAACTGTAAAAAAGTTAATATTTCCTTTAAAAGTCAAAGTCACGAGCAAAAGTTAAGGGATTTTTAGTCGAAAAGACTAAAGTCAAAACAAGGCAGCTCAGTATTCAAGTCACGAAGTGGAGTGGCGGGACTTTGACTTGGCATCACGTTGAAGGTGACTTGGCAGTTGTGAAATGCGTTGTTTACAGCAACCTGCCTCTGAGTATTCTGTGTAGTCGTCGAAGTCATCACTTTACTCGGTTCAGGAGCAAGGATTAAGCTTTGGGGCTGGTTGTTTCTCTTAGAGATGGCCAGGGAGAGTTGATTCTGTTCGTCTTCGTCGCCTTCGTCATAGTCGTCGAGTGACTGAAGATTTCTATGCCCAGTTACCTTTACAATGGACGATCTCTCCATTTTTCCCTTCTTAAGCTTCTTCACTACAGTCTTCCTAGCGCTGTGATTCGTAAATCTCTTGCCATTGCCCTCAAGACTTGTTCCTTCGACGATGGTTTTCATCATATTGTTGATTTTATTGACTCCCATTGGTTGTGACTTGAACCAAATATCATTATCCTTTAGCCGATTATGATTGATGGCAAGGTAAAATGGACCTGTGCTCCTTAAATTTTCTGGACGACGACTGATGTAATCCAGGAATATAGCAACTGGGCATCTTTCTCCTCCAACTGCGAACATTTTGGGCTGAAAATCGCGGACTTTAGCTCTCAAGCCGCTTGCCCTTGTTTTTGTCGGCCCTTCAGCGTACTGAACAAACTTCACGCCACTGTCGCTTTCAAGCACCTCGAAGTCTTCAAGTTTCATGTCATGGTGTTCCTGACGCCCTCGGAGGCCAAAATATTGGGTGAGTAGCCACCATATAGTAGCAGTTAAGCTTTCAGGCTCGGATCTTCCAAACTTGTTGTTTTTCCAGAGTATTTCTTCCTCCTCCTTCGTCAAGCCTCGCGCTTTGTTGGGTCTTTTTCCCATACCATCCGCTCGGAGTTGTTTTGCTTTTCCTTCCAGCACTTCTCTTGAAGACATGAATTCTCGGTCTCTAAGGATTGAAAGCTTGTACCCTTTTTCTTTGAGGTATCTGTCGAGGGAGCACTGCATCACTCTCAGGCTATCCGGCTCATAATCCTCTCCGTTTTTGTTCTTGACTTCAGCGTAAAAAACCTCGAGTATTTTGTTTAGATCTTCTGGTTTTGTATCCTGGATATTTTCACTTCGGCCTCTTGCCACTTGCCATTCTTTAAATACGTTGTACCAGTAGTTCGTACTTCTTAATGTGTTTTTGTTTTTAGACTGTAGGCGTAGCTGCTCTACTTCATTTTCAGTAACATTTTCAAACCTTTGTTTACTAAAAACCCCCGCCATCTTGATTGTCAAAAGCAACATCTTAAATTTTCCGCAAAAATTGTTACTATGGTAACTGCTATGATCTGATTGGCTAGATTGAATTTCTTTTGTCTTTTCAACCAATCATTAAAAGGTGTTTCAGGTTTTTGCACCGGTGTTTCAGGTTTTTGCACTGGTGTTTCACGTTTTTGCACTGGTGTTTCATGGAAACTGCACTGCTTTAAACCAATCAGAAGTGAGAAATTTTTGCATCTATATTATTAATAATAATAATAATAATAATAATACCTGGTTTATTAATTCCTCTTGCAGTATGAACTGAATTACAGGAAGTTGCGCATTAACACATTATTATAATCATAATATTGGAAATTACTCAATTAAATATTAAATATTAAATATTATTATTATGGGAAAATATTATGATGTGGGTAAAGAATTACTGATATTTCACCGTCACTGTTGTTGTTGTTGTTGTCACTGTCGTGAAAGCGCACTTGTTCTATTAGTGATATTTTTTACTAAAGGCTCATTGGGAATGAATACATAATCTCCTAAGTCTGAGGCTCGTGTTTCAGCTTTCAACGTATCCACTGATTCAAATTTACTCCGAAAAAAAGCATTTACTAGATTAGAGTATATAACATTACTTTGATATTGAAGTGATAACCGGTAAACTAATACAAATATGTGATCTAATTAATAGTACCTGCTTATAAACTATGGACATTCAGTCGTTTTACTTACGTTCTTCACAGTATTTCCCGCCAAATCCTGGTAAACACGTGCAGTTGCCATCTACTACGTCACACGTGGCGTTATTCGTGCACTTACAGGTCTGTGAACAGCCTTGTCCGTATGTACCCACAGAACATGCTGGGAGAATAATCATTAGAATATAAGAAATAGTTGACAAAAGTGAGCTATAAATCAGAGGAATGTAGGGAGAGTCGTTTCCTGAGAAAGTTGAATTCGCAAGGGGACCAGGACATCTGTTTTTTCAGGCTAGGAGAGCTAGAAGATAACGCGCGCCTTCCTGCCAAATCCATATGAACTCTTACAATGATTGTCATCGAAAGAAACACTCATAAATAGGGCTTGTCTGACATTCCGACATTACAAAGAATATAATTTCATTCCTAGCCGCACATGTTCTATTTTTTGGGTCAGTACTAGTTTCTCTAAGTCAATTATTCTTTTATGGGCAAAAAATAGATTCGAATCATCCCACAGGAATAATTATTTTCTTCAATTGCTCTTTAGATTTGATCAATTATAAGTATCGTAGATTGCGTGGTTAAATATTTTGGTTCAAATTTTACTTACTTTCATTGCAGAAGGTACCATTTAGGCCAGGTTTACAATAACACGTGCCCGTCACGTGATCACATACACTAAGCATGGTGTCTTTTCTGCATTGGCATTTTTCTTTGCATTTGAACCCAAATGTACCACCCGGACATTCTGAAATACAAACAAAGTCCTGGACTTGACATCACATGTGAGCAGAGTTGGGGCTCTCTTGAATTGAGAGTTTTCATCAGCTTCTCTTTTGTTACCTAGCCCCACAAAGCCCAACCCGCTAAAATTAAATTCCGTCTTATCATGGACCGCGGAGGGGGTGGGGCTAGTGGCGCTATAACCCAACCACCTTTTCCCATACTAGTCTCTTATATTTGCAAATCTTAGCTCTACACTTTTTATCGGCTCAGCTCGGTTGTTTTAAGGTTTGATAACCTCCTACGCTTAGAAAGCCAAATACCAATCAACACTACTTGGTAACTTTTAAAGGCATGTGCATGCATTACCCATGCTCACTTACTTGTTTCACACCACTGACCAATATATCCATCATTGCAGGTACACGCTCCTGTCTTGTGGTTACATTCAAGTGTACTTATGGATCTACAGCTACATTTGGATGTACAGTTTTTGCCGTAAGTACCCTGTGGACAAACTGATACCAAAATATACAAGTAAGTAAATATGTACAAATAGAAATATATCAACAGCAGAAACATTTTCAACGAACCCTTCTTCTGCAGTTTCTCCATATCAAATTTCTTGGGAATACATTATTTACTTGCACGAGTATTATCCACAGCAATTCTATATCTTTATAATAATATCATTATCATCATTATTATTATCATTATCATATTATTATCATTATTATATTATTATCCTTTTGTTAATACCACCAACATGACCGCCATGTCTCTTGACTTTTGACTCAATTTGGGAATGTTTGCAAACTATCAATACTCGTGTGTCTGGCACACGGTCTTTAATTAGAAAAAACAATACGCTCAAAGGGAAAGGGTCTATTCTGAAAACTCATACTGAAGAAAAAAAGATTCCTTACACAAGGTGCACTCGCGTCCAGTCCATCCCGGTGTACAGTAGCATGCGCCGTTCACGTGATCACAAGACGCTGTGTTTTCTCTAAAACATTGACATGATGACAGACAGTCTCGGCCATAGAAATCTTGCTTACAACCTGCATAAAAAGAAAAAGCCACAGATAAGGTTCTTTTATCAGTATACCTGACTACAACAATGTTTGGCTATGAATAGCCCACTTTCGATATTCTGGTTGAGTGATCACGCACAAAGCAACTCAAGACGAGGCTCCGGGGAAACAATAGAGTAATCTAATATATTCTTTTCTTTCCCCGGAACCTCGTCTTGAATTGCTTTGTGCGTGCATGATCACTCAACCAGAATATAATGTGTCTAATACCTTCTTCACATTGCTTCCCCTGCCATCCTGGTGAACACCGGCAAGCACCGGTCACGTGATCACACGATGATTCGTGCTGGCAGGTACACGTACTGTTGCATTTTAAGCCAAACATTCCCTCTGGGCACCCTGTGGGATTCAAAAAGGACTGGTTCAGTAAAGATTGTGTAATTCTAACAAATAAATATTACTACCAGTACAATGATATACTAACCTTGTTCACAAAGAGTACCATACCAACCCGCTGTGCACGAACAGGCCCCAGTCACGTGATCACAGGTAGCACCGTTCGCACATTGACAAGTATATTGACATTCATAGCCGTATCTACCTTGTGGACATTCTGATAAAAAAAAATGGAGAAATGTCGAAACTCAATATTTCAAAGTTTAGCGTGCAAGACAGAAAAGCAGTCGGTTATTGAAACAGCAATTACCCTTACTTTGACAATTTCGTCTTGAATACCCAATTGGGCAGTTACATACACCTGTTATTACGTCACAGTGATTATTATTGCAATTGCACTTCTTTTCACACCTGCTACCATACTGACCAACTCCGCAAACTGACAAAAAATAATAACATTAAAATAAGTGAATGAGGGAGTGAGATAACGAGTTCCTCTACATAATGCAACATCAAAGCACAGATTTACCAATTTTTGTGTCACAATTTTTATCGGTAAAGCCATCCTTACAATAACAGAATCCTGATAAAGCATGGCATCTGAAATGAAAACGTCACCTTAGTATAATGGCAAAAGTGAATACCATTTTCTTCAGATTTAATAACACCCTTTACCTGTCAGTTAGTGTCCTGTTACACGAACATTGATTGTTGCATCTCGCACCAAACGTCCAGTCGTTGCATTCTGTAAAAGAAAAAGTAAATTTTGATAATTAAAACCTGAAATTTTGGATATAGAAACCGTAAATAGAAATACTTTTTCCATACTTACTGATGTTACACACTTCCCCCTGCCACTCCCCCAAGCATGTACATTGTCCTGTCACGGGGTCACATGATGCGCCATTCTGACATAAGCATTTTGATTGACAGTTTTTTCCATAGTAACCAGCCGGACATGGATTGTTACATTCAACACCAGTCCATCCCGGTAGACAGTCACATGACCCATCCACCTTGCTACATGTTGCATTGTTCTGACATGTGCAGTTCCCCGTGCAACCTGGGCCATATTTTCCTTCCGGGCATTGTGTATTACATGATGGACCAGTATGTCCGGGCTGACAGCTGAAAAGCGCCATACAAAATATTGATATTTAGAGATATTTATTACTGCTACAGTTACAGTGTATTTAGATGATTTTTGACTGTAAAACGGTAGAGCACGGTAACGGTTCAGAATAAGGGACACTTTCTGAGGCAATCACAGCGATTCTCAGCTTACTGTTACACGGTCAGATAGCTTGGACACGGTCATTCCACGACACCTACGTGTCGTGAATTTTTCATACTAGTTCTAAGAAATATATTCTGTTAGTACTTACGCGCACACCCCAGTGAATGGATTACAGGTTCCCCATTTCGTACAATTACATTGTACTTTACATCCAACACCACCAGCTCCACCAGCACACTGTTTTTCACATAACTTGCCCATATATCCAGAGGTGCAGTTACAGAAACCATCTATTGGTGAACACGTGGCATTGTTCTGACATGCGCAATCGCCAATGCACTTGAGACCATATTTTCCTTTTTCACAAATATCTTCACATCTGGTAAATAACCGTTTGTCAAGATTAAACAAATGATATGTAGTAGAGGGTGCTTCATTCCCGCAAGCTGCGATATGTAGCTAATTCGGTTAAGATGAGCGTCTGCACCGCAAGCCAAAAACATCTAGAGCCGGGATAAAAACTTCCCACTAACTATCCACTATCTCTATTGGAGGATTAAGCTAGGCAGAAGAGTTCATTAAAAGGTATTGTATATCATAATACAAACCTCTTTCCTCTGTAACCAGGCCTGCAGTCACACACCCCAGTCACGTGATCACAGGTTGCACCATGCATACAGTTTAGACATGTTTGTACACAGCGGTATCCATATGTACCTTTGGGACACTTTTGGTTACAAATGTCTCCCTAGATAGGCAGCAAAAAAAGAAATATTACAAATATTGGAATTACCTTCGACTGCGCAGAAACCAAAATGCGTGCTAACTTGTCAGGTAACTGACTGTCTTATGGAAAATGTCTTGTATCTCATATATTCAAAAATCAATGGTCGAAAGGTCGATGCCTGTCTACATTTTGGAGTATGACCTTGTTTATTTGACAAATCATGGATAATTAGGTTAATACTGATTTGAGTCTTAGACTCCAATCTTCCGTTGTCCGTCACCAGGGTGGCTCATATAGTGAGCAAGCAACAACTTTTTGTGAGGGAAATTTGTATTTTGTTTGACTTTGTACAAACGGCAGGACCAACCCATCAGGTCTTAGAATACAACATGTTTTCAGTGCTTAGTGCAATTTAATCCACCTCTCTGAAACTTTTAGTACAGCAGATTCATTTTTGCTTGAAAGCGTACAGTTTAAAGATAAATGGGATTTGTACAAGACTGGCTTACCAAACACCTTCCGCGTACTTACCGTCCACCCAGCTGTACAGTTACACGTGCCGTTCACGTGATCACATGAAGCTCCATTCAGACATGCGCATTTCACTGCACAATCCTGCCCATACCAGCCACGAGAACATTCGGATTCACAGCTGAGAATAGAACAGAAATAGAAACGTTCTAGTGGTGGTATACTCGAATGTTTATACTACTTAAGCCATCACTACACACTTAATTTATTTATTGTTTGTATTTTTCTTATATTTAGGATATTATAAAAAAAACTAGTACCTTTGTAAATACAAACTAATTTATCTGTATTGTTATTTTTCTATAATATGTTTATATGTGTGTGTAATAAAAAGAACTTGAACTTCACAGTTTGGTATCCCTGTGTTCTGACAGTCTACGTCATTAACAATCAGAAAATAGACTAACCGCTGTCCTTGATATCCATCTGTGCATGTGCAGTTACCACTAACAGGGTCACATGTCGCTCCATTAAGACAGGTACATCTTTTTAGGCATTTGTCACCATAGTAACCTTGGTCACATGTCTTGTTACAGTACTGTCCCTCCCACCCTGGGGTACACGTACAGACACCAGTGCGGGGAGAACATTTAGCGTTATTTTGACAGAGACAGTCATGTTTACAGTGTGGTCCCCATTCATGTGAAGGACAGTCTGATGAAGAAGAAAAGGAAATTAACACAAACAAGATTGAGAATGTTTACAAACTGAGATGTTAGGTGTGCTAGTGTATACCTCTTTCACACAGTTTTCCATAGTAACCTGAGTAACACGAGCAGTAATCTGGTTTGGTACACGTGCCGTTCACACAAGGCTGAGTACAAATAGCTGAAAAACAGAATCGAAGTAAAATGCAGAAAATCATCGAGGATATTGTAGTGACTACCCTAGCATTAGGTTATTTACCTTTGGTACACTGATTTTCCTCTTGACTCCATCCCTTACAACAATAGTATTGTTTCCTGTAGGATGTTCTCGTAGCTGCTCGATATTGAGTCCTGTAAGCAGTCCTATGGACGTCAAGAAGAAAGAACTATGAGGCTCATAAATCAAAGTACCGCATTTCACTGCAACGCTATCATAACAAATGCACATTCATTAACACATAATGATGTTCTGTTACCTGTGTCGAGTGCATCTTCCCCAGTTCAAGAATCCACATTTAACATATATTCGGTATCTGTATGAGACTTGATATGACTGTTGGTAGTTTTGCCTGAAGCTATAAGTCAATTAAAAAGTATGAGAAATTACAGTCTTAATGCTATAATATGGAATGCTAGAATTGTTTTTATTCTAGAAAATTACTAAAGGGCTGGTAAGATATACAATGAAATACGAGCATCTTTTGTTCAAATTCTAAAGATGTTAAAATTCCGTACAATCTGTGATCTCACTTATTGTTTTTAAAGGGCACGAAGTCGAAAACAGTGGTAAAGCAAAAATATATATCTAATGTCCAAATGTTTTCGGTTTGTTGAACCATCATCAGGGATTGTAAGATTGATGCCATACAAAGGAACTGACTATACACTCAAATTAAGTCACTCCATTAGGGAAAAGTGACATGATTAAGATTAGCAATGAAATTAGCTTCCAATACTCTTCGCTTATACCAAGAAGTTTACGATGTTAAAATGTCCCATTGTTTTTTGTTTTGTTTTTCATACTCCTCTTGGGAATTTAAGGGCACATGATGTAAAGGTAGAAGAGGTGACGGGCATGGGCATGCTCTTTCCCCACCGTTCCTCTTAAGAATCTGAGCATCCCTTTCTTACCATTAATTAAAGGACTAGAGTGATGATGCTTCCATTCTATTCTTTTTTTATTTATCAACTTATTTTTTTTCTTTCTGTCTACCATTCTGTCTTTCTTTGTTTCTTCTTTTCTTGACCTTCTATTTACAAATTTTCGCAAAAACATATGTTCTTGTGAATGTGTTACTTTCATCAGTGGGTTTTTTTATTTTATTTTTTTCTTGCTTTCCTTCCTTTCTGCCATCTTTCTTTTTTCTTTGTGTGTGTGTTGATTACACAAAGAGCTTCCCAGCCAGTCAACTAAAATTTCACATTTATCATTGCATAATCCTCGCTTCCGACCACTTTCACGTGAGAAATCCCCTGAATATGCTGAATCGAAATGAAAAAGCTAGACATTCCATTTTTTTAATTAAAAAATGTTCGAAGGTCATCAGCCAAAAAAATCCCGTGTAGCTGATTCTGCTCCGCTGGGAAAGTACCTGGGTTTCAGAGGTCCTCTCGCCCCATACCCACAAGGTAAGTGACCGCCTATGACCGAGCGGCAATGGAATGAGAGAGCCTCTAAAAACCAGAGTATGGGTACCATAGCTTTGAGTTGAAACTTTCAAGGAAAAATAGACTAAAGGTGTTACACCAAGGAAAGTTCCTTGCAACTTTTTTCGCAACTAGTGAATATATCCTGTCGGTACAACTGTTTATCGGTGGAAAATTTATAAAACAAGTTCTAAGGGTCGTTGCCTGGATACACCACCTTTTACTGCGATTCTGCGAACTCGGTAGTTGCTAGTTGCCAGTTGGAATTTGTTTTTTTCACTGCCGCCAGTCAAAAATATAAAAGGTGCCAACTGATTAGTTTTGATTGACGGCAGCGAAAAACCAATTTCACAACAAGGCGTTGAAATGTCTGAGTTCGCAGAATATTGAGAATCGCAGTAAAAGAGCTTTATTCGAATGTTGTATCTCTGTGACCTTTTTCAAAATAGTCTTTGATGCGAAACTAACACAAAAATACGAAAGAACTGGCCCACACATCCCCCCTCCCCTCCCCCCCCCCCGGATTCAACAAGTAATTTTCGTTTCACTGATGCTAGTAATTTTTTTAGTCAAGTAAAACCACCCTAAGACTTACTTAACATTTTACAAAACCTTGTAACAGTACAGCACAGAGTTCCAAAATATTGGAGAGATTCAAAAATATTAATATCAAGATTTTGAGACCGACACTAAGAACTGCTGCAAAGGAGACTAAATTGTAACAGGAAGTTATCAAAATCCGATGCACATCCCTCCCCCGCCATTAATAAACGCCTCGTAAATAAACTTTTGATAATAATAAATTATTTAATTGGAAGGGTACTAAAGGTTTTAAGTAATATCAACTAGAGCAAATAGAGGCGACCTTGAAAATTTATTATTGACGAGTCATGGTTATGCTAATGCTTTGCTAATGCTAAAAGGTCAAACATTTCTTCATGAATGTACAGTATGTCAATGCAGATAAAACAAAGAAATTCAGAACGAATTCTGATTCTAAATTCCACCAAAACTACTGTAGAGTCTAGAAAATGCGTTAGAAGTCATACTGTTAAGTTAAGGTTAAACATATCTAGGGTAGAAGCAGTTTGTTGAATCAAATTTTGAAAGTCAAAATATAACAATTGCACAATCATCGAGACAAGACAACAGTAAAATTACAAAACTTACCTTACGATCCTAGAGCAAACATTCGCTCCATTCCCGGCTAAATTCCCTCTACTTTTCTGTACAACAAGCAACACAACTATGCACAAACCACAAACAAATACTTTACAAGTCCCTAGCGACATGTTCTGGCTAAAATACAGAGACATATAAGCAGACACATGCACTTAAAACTTCTACAGTTCCAGCTTCAACAGATCAGTGGAGTCAGAGCCGGAAATACAGCCAGGAGTTAAAAATTAACTTTTCTGCTTTCGATACATGATCAGGCTAGAACCATAATTGTTTTAGAGTAGTGACAGCTCAATCACCAGTCCTTCAAGGGGTAGTCTGGTGGATCAATAAGAGAAACTTTTGGCATGCTAGAACACCAGGCATTTTTTCTTCCAATGCAAACAATCATCCAATAGGTTTCTAACTCTTTAAAAACTCAGAAACACTACAGAAACGCTACAATTCCTGAAACATTTAGCTCTTTCCAACATAAAAAAAATATTTATTTGTTCTAACTGATGGTTGCTGAAGACTGCTATTTTTGTAGATGCTCGCGTGATCGTTATATATGTCTATTTCATTGTATATTTGTATATTTCGTTTCGGTCAACCTTCTTAATAACTTTACATATGCTAGAGTAATGCCATTGTAAGCCGTAGTTTTCGCTCCTTTTTACTTGGTAGCCCCCATTGAGCGAAAAAAAATTCGACAGACAGCGAACTGGGACCGACTTGAATCAGTCTACTGAATATATATGCAAAAATATGGAAATTTTTATGTGCCGTTTTCAGCCGAGTTACGACACAACCCGGCCGACCTTGACACCTGAGATCTGTTGAGCTAATATAAGGGGAACAATTCAATTCGAATAGGATTTGCAAGTGGAACTAGTAACTAGTGCGGGAGAAAAAGTACGCATTATAATTCATACGGAAGATTCCAATTTTAGAAGCTTTGCAGTCTTAAACTAGTGGTTTGTTCAATCATATATCGTCTCTGAACGTATCCGATTGCTTTGCCACAAGTTCATGTTGGGGCACGTCAAACACGCCAAACAAAAGATTATTGATATATTCACTGGTTTCTTCTTCTCGACTTTAAAGGGCACTTTGTATAAATACAATAGCTTGTTATCCTTCATTGTCACATGAAAACGATTGTCAAGTTATGTAAAGTGCCCCTCAAATTTGATGCAAATGAGCCAAATCAAAATGCTTTATGGGTCGTAAAAAGCAGCGTATAAATAGACCAGAATCAATAGCCCATTGCATACGATATTTATTCCTCCTTTCCCTTGACCGCCAAAAAAACTTTCTCCCTCTCCATCCCCCAACTCCAGCATCGGCTCCCCCCGCAAGCATGGAAATGCTAGAGGATCTTTTCAATATTAACCATTTTCCAGGGGTGTTGAAACGTCAAAGAGAACCTAGGGAAGGGTAGACAAGGAGGAAAACATAGACAAAGTGGTTGCTTTAAATTCACCTTCCCTCCCCCACACCCGACAAAATATTACCAATTTATGACGTCATTAGCCACCTTGTCAATGCCAAAGACAGATAATCTCATTTTGGGATTCCTGTGTCGTGGGGAGGATTCGCCTATCAGTTTACAAACAGGAACTTGGACTCACAGTTTCGAACTAGTTGCTCCGGATTTAGTTCTTTAATGTAGACTTACCTTGAAGTAAACTAGTCAGCTACTGAAGCTAAATGTCATTTTGAAATGACAAGCACCTTAAAGGTTTCTTGCATAATCCTTTGGACTTTGAGTTCCAGCTTTTTAGGCAAACAAGCCGCTGCGAATCTAATTCCCGATGGACCAAATGTTTGTTCTAGGCAACAAAGGTAGGATAATCTACACTGAACATTTAAGCCATAAATTTATTTATGGGCCAGATTTCTAACAGACCCTAACAAAATCAAAGTCATTCTAAAACAATGGAACAACTATGTTGTACATCACTTTTAAAACTGAGCAGCCGGAACAGAGTGACATAGGAGATTCGCGCGTGACGCATGGCGGAGTGCGTGACACGAAACAAAAAACCCAGCAGGAGTAAATAAGTCTGTAATCAAGTAACACAGGTTCTGTTGAAACCAGAATGTTTGATGCTTATACATTTATTTTTGATTATTTATATTCATTATTTCATTCTTTTGATTTGGATTTCTTTCTTTTCTTAGTTTTGTAGAGTCTCACACGGTGTCGGTGCAGCAAAGTGTGAATAAACAGGTTACTTACAAATGTCGTCCTCAACAATGGCCTTTCCTGTATAAAATCTGCTACAGGAACTCGTAAGTATGACATACAGGCCTTTCCTAATATCTATACATGTCATCGTCCTTAGCCTCATGTCCATGCAGCTAATTAAATATTATCATTCAAATTATTTTTTCCGTCATTTTGATTGGCCGAGAGAACTGCAAATAACTGCCTACAAATAACGGTCTGCTCATGCGCATTAACGCTGTATTTGACAATGGCTCGCTTCCCTGAAAAAATGAGCTGACTTCTTTGTTATTGTTTGACTCGCACTGCCCCTCAAAGATTAGAAAAAATAATTTGAATGATAAAACAATTATTGAACTCGGTTACCGCAAAATATCGAGATTTGTTTGTGTCTTGCAAGCAATTATTTGCATTGCTTGCTCGCCACTAACAAATCACGATATTTTGCTCAACCTCGTCCAATAATTGCTTATTATTACAGTATAGGTAATTTATTTGGCTTTTGTACGTTAAACCCAAACCTTTCGATGCGAAGCTAGCTGGTTTTACCTGACAAACAAGGCGCTCAAAAGCTCGTTTGGTAGCAAAAAAAGGCCCGTGCATAGAATTCTGCGACTGAGCTGCATGAAAGTGAGGCTAAGGACGACAAGCATGAATATCAAGATAAGTCCATAAGAACATCAAATACAATTTCGAAATGTAAGGAAGGGGGTGACTTGAGTGTTGGAATGAATGAAAGGGAGTGCGTGACTTTATTTATAAAAACCTTGTTTTTGGTATGATGATGATGATGACTCTTTTCTATTTGAATTTGACGGTGGCTAGCATCACTATCCGACCTTTGGAGCCGCCCCTTGATACCTAGGCAATACACCGTAATGCGCATGGGGAAACCATTATTTGTAGGCAGTTGTTTGCAGTTCTCTCGGCCAATCAAAACGACGGAAAAAATATTTTGAATGATGTGGTCGTATTCGGCCATTTTAGAGTCTTGTTCTTTCGTTCGTTTTTCTTTTGTTTCTCCATTTATTTTTATTCCTGTGCCTTTTGTTGTTTTCGTTCTTTCGTTCGTTCCTTCATTTTCTTTTTGTTCGCTCATTCAATATTTCGTCTTGGTGATGCCAATGATGATTAACTGGTCATTTTAGGGTTGTGTACCAAGTTGGATACAAACAGATGTATAGAGTTGCATACCGGACTGTATACACCTGCTGTAACGGGTGGCAACCAAGTGGCAATAGCTGCATAACGCGTAAGTTATGGCAAGGGAATCAAGGAGGGTTAATACACACGCCTCTCATGCACCTCTCGGGTGTCGGGGTTGATTACTGCACTCGCAGTTTGTTAGGTCACTCCCTTTGAGGGTTTTCGTCTTCATTCTTCGGTTTTTCTCCCTCAGCAAAACCTAACAAGCTAAACATGTTCGAATTCGATCTGTGAGGTAGCCATGCCCTGACCGACTTTTTTTCTCATTTCTACATGTTGCCATAGCAATCTGTCCTCAGGGCTGTTATAACGGGACATGCATCAAGCCTAATGTGTGCACGTGTCTACCTGGTTACCATGGAGCTGCTTGTAACCAGCGTAAGTAAATTATTTTACTTATTCAGTTATTAAACTTCTAATATTTTCCATTTAATTTCTCTTGGACTGAGAAAATGTATTGTCTAAGTTGTTTCATTCCCATCTTCTAACTTCATCAAAGAATTGAAATGGTAATTGCTTCAAATAGGCAATGTGCATCGAAGCTCACAAAGCACTCTGGGAAAGTGAGTTCTTTAAAAATGTAACAGGAAAATCAAAGGAACTATCAGAAAAAAATTACTCTGTTATTTTGGTCTCCTGAAATCCTTGTATTTGCATAGAAAATGCCGAAGGAAAAATTGTCAGATGAATTTTTAGAGGAGCCAAAAAAGCGTAAGAACTCACTTTCCCATCATGCTTTGTGCTATAATTTCGTGCTCATGCACATTGGCTATTGGAGGCATCACTGAGCTCCAAAATCTTGATTAAATTTGTGCTTCCAGAAAAGATGTCTTAGCTAGCCGCTCGAGAAAGTTATTCATTAGTATGAATGCCTTATTTCAACTCAAAGACGTACTATGTTTGTGTTTTTTCTTTTCCAGCCTGTCAGTCAAACAAGTGGGGACTAGGATGTAACAACACTTGTCAATGCACAAACAATGCTACATGTGACATGCGCAATGGGTCCTGTTCTTGCTTACCTGGGTGGCAGGGTAAAACATGTGACCAACCGTGCCAACAAGGTTACTATGGCAACAAATGTACCCTTGCTTGTACCTGTCTGAATGGTGCAGCCTGTGACCACGTGACTGGGGACTGCAGTTGTTCGCCTGGTTGGCAAGGGCAACAGTGTTATGTCTCAAATGGCATCTACAAAGCCTTAACTATTATTACTAGTATTATTATTATTATTATTATTATTATTATTATTATTATCGTCTTAGTAGTCATATATTCTTAATTCTTAGGCCTCAAAGCGTCTAAAGGAAAATCATCTGGTGCACAAAGTGGTCCTCTTATACCAGCTGTCATCAGTGTGGTAGTAATACTCATAATCATCTCTATTGCTATCGCTTGCTTTGTCTTTCACAAACGACGAAATCAGCGCATGCACGATAAACCAACCAATGAAGACCCGGTATACGAGTTCTCCGACGTGAATGCCGCCCCTACAGCCAAGAAAGAAAACGATGAAACTTACCAACTCGTGAAAAAAGATTCCAAACCAACGTACATGGAACTGAGAGGGACTTCCGGAAGGCGTTCCGATGATGACGTCGATGAGGAAGGGTTTAAAAATCCAACCTATCAGAAACTCGATGAAAAGTCACGTGAGAGTAGATTAAGTGACGTAGGTTCTGTTACCATGGAGACGCAATATGTAAACCTTGGTAATACCAAGAAGACGGAGAGTGTATATCAACCACTTGAGAAAGAATCTGTAACGCAGAAGAAAAGTTTGGAGGAAGGAAAGAATGAGTCAAGAAGTGCTTATCAGTCCCTTAACCGACCTAACTCCGACAATAGCCATGTTAAATACAACCCGGGGTACGAACCAGAATCCCCCTTACTCTACGAGAATTCGACCTCTGATACTCGTGACACCTCAAAGAAGGATGGCAGCACTGAAAATGTTTATAACGATAATCTTTATCTGGAACTAATTTCTGTTGCAAATCAACCCTGCAATTTGGCAGAGTCGGACGACCAACCCTACGAGATTTTACCCCCTACGGTAAAAGATAATTGCCCGATATACGATAATCTATAGAGGATAATACTGTTGGCCGAAAACATCGGCTATAATTTGATCAAAATTCGTATATCTAGTTTATTGGTAAAGATAAATAAATTTAAGATTGTTAGAATATACTGTATATTTTGCAACTGAGCAATGAACCTTTTGTCATCACTGATATTGTAAAATGAGAATGCATTGGGTGATGCACCATTCAGTACCGTGTAATCAACAGTAGTGTAGCAGTGTTCTCGCCTCTCACCGCTAGGGTCTCGGGTTTGATTCCTGAGCTCGGCATTACATGTTAGTATAGTTTGTTAGCCCTCTCCAGTGATTCGCAAAGCCGTTACGGCAAAAACGCGAAGAAGCTTGATTGGAGTTTTTTTTTCCGGATTCTTCGATTTTCCTTCCTAAGCAAATCCCAATTCGATCTGAATGTTAGCCGTGCCATGACTTAAACAAGCCCAGATCTTTTTTCAGGACTGGTCTGAGAGTTAGCCACTCCTTGACTTAGATCAGCTCAAAGTTGTTTCCGGGTTCGATAAAGTCGTATCCTTATTTTGTAGTATTTGTATACAACATTTGTTATTAAACAAATATATTTCGCTTTTAGCGTCCGCCCTTTAATGTTTCTCCAGTGTTCAGCCGGAAATACGTCACGACTTCCGTCTTATTTCTCAGAACCAATAAGACAAGAATAGACAGAGGTGAGTTGTTTGGGGTGCACTGTAAGCTATTTAATCCAACTAAACTTGCAAGTACATGTAGATCGACTGTTGCTATTATTCATATTGGAAGAGTAAATTTGCCTTCTAAGCATATTTGGGTAAATTTAGCATACATCACATCCTTTAGTTAAGTGGACATTTTCTATCCAACTTCAACGACATGGGTTCAAGCGTCTTGCGTCGTGTAGCGCTCAGTTCCTGCATCCTCGTATTGTTTCTACTTGGTCAAAGTAATGGCAATCTGGCAGCAAATGGGAAAAATGTTTGTTCCAGGCGAGTAAGGTAAGATTCTAAAGGCCCGTGGGCGATTTTTGCGATGATTTTTGAAAATATAATATATTTTGTCTTATGCTTCTAAAGATACAATTGTCCAGGCAATCTTGATGTCCGGAATTATACTATACGCGAGTTAATCCTTTACCATATTTGACTATGACCAAAATCGCCGCAGAAATCGCACCTTAAATGGCCGTAAAAATTGGCAGTCTAATCGAGCCTCCAGTCATAGAGAATATTATTTAAGTATATTCTAGTATATGTATATAAGTATATAATTTTATGTAATTTAATATAAAATATGTAATTTCCCGCAATTCAGTTTTTCTGCCATGGGTATTTATTAAAGCATTATTATGAGACCAGAAATTTTAAATAAAAAAAAAAGTAGGAAACATACGACACTAACTTACAAGCACGTACACGCCACAACATGCCGTAACATTGACATGGCTTCATCCAACCACAACGCTTATAGTAACATGGAAAAATACGTAAGTTAAGAAAACCGCTCTATTATAAAAAAGAAATCAGAAAATGATTTTATGATTTTTGTACAGGGGCGGCGGAAGTGGGGAGGGGGGGGGGGGCAGTCCCCCCCCCCCCCTTATTTAAATCATTAACTATAAATCATAAATATTTTTACAGGCATTTGTATTTTGTATTTTGTAAAAAAAAAAAAATGTAGTGCCCCCCCCTCTCTAAGGATTTTCAGCTTCTGCCGCCGCTGTTCTATGCTTCTTTCACTTCAGTTTCAGCCGATTTCTGGCGAAATGCTTTAATTCATAAATACACTAAATATATCGATAAATATAAAATATCAATAACATTCTAATAATAATCTACAGATATACAAATCAGTTTGACATGCATGGGGCGTATTACTCTATTTATATACTGCATTTCTCCCCGGGATTTTTTCCTTGTATACATACATATATACACACTAGTGATATGCGGACTAAAACGGAAGTTCCTTTGAAGATGACCATAGTTTACTGTCATTGCCTTTCCTTTACCGGTCAATATTCCTGTTCATTTTATTCTGTCAGTTCTTAGTGACATTTGGGGTTTATTTTCTTAGGTAATCAGTTATTTTAAGACTAAATTGAAAGTATTGTAAAGAAAGGTCTGAACCCAGGTGAATGTATATTTATCGAAGTAACAATATTTGTCGAAGAAACAATATTTGTATTATGATCATCCGGGTGGATGTAGTCCTGAGAAGGACTGTTTGATGTGACTGACGTTTCGACAACCTGAGCGGAAGTCACCTTCAGAGTCAAGTGAAGGATAAATTGAAAGTACCACGACAGGAGATGTCTCGTGAGATTGACGTGCTTTTAAAGCAGGAACTGCTCTGTTTCGCTTTCAGCAAGTTTATAAGCGAAAAAAGGAATAAAAATATCCTTTCCCCTACGATTACGATATTTTTGCTTGGCAATGTATTAAAACTTAGATAAAGACCCCTTGCAGCACGTCGGAATGCAGCTCAATTTGGAGGACAAAACAATAGGTTCCAATTCTCAGGAGAATAAAATTCTTTTGTTTTGTCCTCTAAATTGAGCTGCTTTGACGTCACGTGAAAGAGTCCATTCCCCTTTTACGAGCAATACGACTAAGTGAACTGCGGCACATGACATTCCCTCGTTCATACTTGACACACTCACACTATTTTTAATCCTGAAACAAATTGGAAAAAGAGGGAGCACGAAAGTCGAGGGAAAGCAAATTGGAAAATTACAAAAAGTTTTTTTCCTTGCACAGTCAGCACATCAACCCACTTTATATGAAGTTACGTTAAAACCCTTTCAGGGCTTCAAGTGTCCCTGTATTTCCTATATTTTATTTTCTAAGTTCCCCTATGTTCCCCTATATAGTTCTTAAATGTCCTATAACTCCTATGATTTTATTCAGAAAAGGAAAGGAAAAAATAATTATCAAGCTCATATACTTTGGTACTGGTGAAAGGGAAATAAAAATTAACTTGAAAAATATAGGAAATATAGGGACACTTGAAGCCCTGCCATATATGAAGCTTGGTTAAACCAAGAGCTTTTTGATTGATATTTTTTACTAAGATAGCAAGCCAAGAACGACTGGAGACAAGTTACTAAAATGGGTGTGGATGTTTTTATTACAACGAACTGAACTCTAGATGTCACTATTTTTTTCTTTCAGTTTTTCAAAAAACTTTAGACAGTCAGTTCAAGTCTCATTGAAGATAAGATCTGTCTTTAAGTGTGGATTTTGGAATCTAGTTAACTGTACTCGTTACAGGTAAGGTCTGATTATTTCACATAATTGACTTTTATTTAACATTCATATTGTATCATATATGATACCCTGAGACAAGCACACGAAGAAATTTAACAACAAGTATGCTAAATTATATATTGAGTTATCTAAGCATTTTTGGTTGCCAACCTTTGGTTTTCTTTTTACTCTAGAACAGTCTATGAGACAAAATATAGAATAGCCACTAGAATATCCTACAGAAAACAATACCAATGCTGTAAGGGATGGAGTCAAGTGGGAGATCAGTGTACTAAAGGTAAATAACCTAATGCTAGGGTAGTCACTAGAATATCCTACAGAATACAATACCAATGTTGTAAGGGATGGAGTCAAGTGAGATGACTTTCTACATTTTTCTTCTATTCTGTTTTCAGCTATTTGTACTCACCCTTGTGTGCACGGCACGTGTACCAAACCAGATAACTGCTCGTGTCTCTCAGGTTACTATGGAAACCTGTGTGATAGAGGTATGTACCAGCACACCTAACATCTCAATTTATAATCATTCTCAATGCTGTTTGTGTTTATTTCCTTTTCTTCCTCGTCAGACTGTCCTTCACATAAATGGGGACCTCACTGTAAACATGACTGTCTCTGTCAAAATAACGCTAAATGCTCTCCCCACACTGGTATCTGTACGTGTACCCCAGGGTGGGAGAGACAGTACTGTGACAAGACATGTGACCAAGGTTACTATGGTGATAAATGCCTAAAAAGATGCACCTGTCTTAATGGAGCGACATGTGACCCTGTTAGTGGTAACTGCACATGCACAGCTGGATATCATGGACAGCGGTAAGTGGACGTTAAAGAAGGAACATGCGCGCGCAGATACCATCTTTATTTTTAGTCTTTTTATTTAATTCACCTCATTAGCTAAAGATAGAATATAATCTGCTTGTTTTCAGATGCAAATTTAGATGTTCTTCCGGTTGGTATGGCAAAAACTGTGCTCGACAATGTGAATGCCAGAATGGTGCGTCTTGTGATCACGTGAATGGCACGTGTAAATGCTTACCTGGTTACATGGGGCAAAGGTAGGTCAGGATTGTCCTGCCTTGCCTTGCCTTGCCTTGCCTTGCCTTGCCTTGCCTTGCCTTGCCTTGCCTTGCCTTGCCTTGCCTTGCCTTGCCTTGCCTTGCCTTGCCTTGCCTTGCCTTGCCTTGCCTTGCCTTGCCTTGCCTTGCCTTGCCTTGCCTTGCCTTGCCTTGCCTTGCCTTGCCTTGCCTTGCCTTGCCTTGCCTTGCCTTGCCTTGCCTTGCCTTGCCTTGCCTTGCCTTGCCTTGCCTTGCCTTGCCTTGCCTTGCCTTGCCTTGCCTTGCCTTGCCTTGCCTTGCCTTGCCTTGCCTTGCCTTGCCTTGCCTTGCCTTGCCTTGCCTTGCCTTGCCTTGCCTTGCCTTGCCTTGCCTTGCCTTGCCTTGCCTTGCCTTGCCTTGCCTTGCCTTGCCTTGCCTTGCCTTGCCTTGCCTTGCCTTGCCTTGCCTTGCCTCGTCCTACCTTACCTAAAGTTCCCCTTTATCAACAGATGCGAAAAGTTATGCTCGGATGATATCATAGGACGCAATTGCCATGGAAACTGCGCATGTCACAACAACGCTATTTGTTCCCCACGTGGCTTTTGTAACTGCACCTCAGGCTATACCGGCATGCTTTGCGAGAAACGGTGTTCTGCAATTCTAACTGGCTGTTTAAGACAGTGTAATTGCAGTCAGTGGGGTTACTGTAATCCTTATTCCGGGTTGTGTTTGTAAGTACCACATGAAAATTATTGTGCAAAAGCTTTTGAGCATTTGTTTCATTTAAATAAATGAGAATTAACAGTGAGATCCACGGAGTGGCTCTTCCTCCACTGCATTCCAATTGGAATTTAGAAGTTGATTTTTGAGGAGGGAGGAGAAACCAGAGAAGACCCGGAAAAACCCTCGAATTTTACCTGTGAACGAGAGCAAAAAACTAATTATTGAACCACAAAATGTGAGTTAACTTTTTTTCATTTCCAATTTGAAGATGTCAGCCAGGATACATTGGTCCATCATGTGATACACAATGCCCGGATGGAAAATATGGCCCAGGATGCACCGCGGACTGCACATGTCAGAACAATGCAACATGTAGCAAAGCGGATGGGTCATGTGACTGTCTATCGGGATGGACTGGTGTTGAATGTAACAATCCATGTCCGGCTGGTTACTATGGAAAAAACTGTCAATCAAAGTGCTTATGTCAGAATGGCGCATCATGTGACCCCGTGACAGCACAATGTACATGCGTGGGGAAGTGGCAGGGGGGATTTTGTAATACTAGTAAGTGTCAAACTTTTTTTTAGAATACGGTACCACCCATAGTAGTCAAAGAATTATGTTGGAAACTTATGTTGATCAAGTGATGAACATTCTAAATGAGACAGGAAATGACGTCATGTGGAGTCAATTCACCAATTCAACGTATCTCTGTATAAAAATAGTCACTACAAACAACCAAATTCGGAGCATTTCAGGGAGCCCATATTATAGAATGGTTTTCATAAGAGTGAGAAACGTTTGGTACTGGCTTGAATAGCACTTCCTAAGTGCAACATGCCGTAACACTAAAATGGCTTTCCATTGTCTTTAAGTAATTCATCCAATCACAACGCGTAGTTACTGTAAAATACGGTACGGCAACAGTAGGGTTACCAATTTGCCGTATTGTTCCTACTCATAAGAAAAGAGTGCGTACTTTCCGATACCCCCATCTCAAACCAACGATTTGACCTCCTTCCTATATTTTTCAAATTTTACGATTTTTTTTTCCAGGTACGACTTTTAATAGCGGACAACAAAGTAAAGTTATAGCTGAAGTGCTTCTACCGAGCGTGCTTGGCAGCGCCGGTTTCATCCTCATCATGATCTTTGTTATTGTCGTACTGATTGAGTGTCGACGGAGAAACCGAAAAATGCGCAGAAGAAAAACGAGAAAAGATCCTCCGGTTACAGAAAATGATGAAACGAAAGTCGATTCTACAGCCAAGAAGGATGGGAAAAGCAAGAGGAAGCGAAGAGGGAAAGAGAAGAATAACTCTAATGTGGATATCAAACTCCAAGCTCCGTTTTACGATAATTTCCAAGCTAAAAACTCGACAGAGAGTCATGTGGTCAGTGTTAGTACTGTAACCATAGAAGCGCATTATTCTGGTCTCCGTAATGCTGGTAGCCTCGGAAACCAAGATGTTTATCAACCTCTTGATAGGAATTTCAAGGACTCTCAACTAACCGGAATGGGTATCTATGGCAACCAAGAAAAAAATGACGACTACCAGTCTTTGGGAGTACAAGGAAAGGACGATCACGTTTATCAAGGTCTCTCATTCAAAGGTCACTCGACTGATGAAGTAGAGTCTCCGGCACTGTACGATAATGCATCCCGTGTACCCGAGACCCCTGAGCCTCGGTATGAAATTAGCCCATCAGAGGAGGACGAAACATACATCACGTTGATTTCATAACAGCTGTCTACTTTGGGTTAAAAATACTGGTCATAAATTTGTGTCCAAGTGAAATACAGTACATTTATTGTATTGTAGTATATTGTTCTTTCTCCCACGCAATAAGAAAAATACAGCCAATCAGAAAGCAGAAAAGCCGTTGTATATTCGTCGGTATTTCACTCTTCCTTCCCATGATGCACTGCGCGTTGAATCTACGCATTTGTACTATTATTTTCTATGGTGTGGGATAAAATAGTTATACAATGGTTTCTCGTGGCATACCGTGGATATCCCACTCGTCACTGGTATTTTTTTTAGAAAAATACTCGACTAAAAGCTCGTTTGTATGCTAGAAACTACAAGTGACTCATGGGATATTCCACGGTATGCCACCCGAAAACATTGAATAACTAGTATATATTGTAGCTAGGTATTGTATTATCTTTTGTCGTTCTAATGTTACTTGGACAATTGACTACGGACAACTTCTCAAATAAACATATTTCATACTTAGGATAGGATAAATGGCACTGCAAGATCACACGCTATTCATTAAATAATATTACTGAATATTGAACTACGTTTTTACGCGATGATTAACACTTGCCACGATATAATATGCCTCGAGATAAATAGCACTACATACATACAATATAGCAACAGACAGACAGACAGTGTAATCAGTCAGTCATTCGATTCCTGGCCTCGGCATGTGAGTTAAAGTGCTAGTCTTATGAAAATGACACTGTAAAATCATCACTTTTCTGTGATTATTATCCACAAATAGGTCGTATAGTTTACGAATTAACAAAAATCGGAAAGAAAAAAAATAATTATGGGAATGAATTTCGTTCTTAAAATCGCTAAAAAGTGTGTCCGCCATTGTTCGGTCAGCTGAGTTGTATTTATTCGTGACGTCATATGCGCACTTCTGACTTTGCTCTCCA